>JAOBRC010665786.1:0-10622 GCA_027575255.1 Scolionema suvaense | reverse complement strand
CAACCCAAATTCACAAGATTGAATAGAGGCCAGCCAGCAAAAAGAGCACATGTTATCAGTTCATTAGACCAAATCGACCAGATACATAAGTATGGGCTTTCGCCGATGCACAGCATCCTGGGGGCACTTCTCAAAGATTTTTAAACACTGCTGCACTAATTCCAGACATAGAAGTTTGCAAGAGAAAGTTAACACCAATCTTTTGAAGACTAAAATTATCTCCAGATGCAGATCAGATCGGACTTTAAAAACTAGATAAATTAGTGGAAACGTAATCAGATATACCACTCTTTGGATTACGTCAAACTAAGTCTGGAAGCTAAAACCTTGAACCCAATGAAACAAATTTTTTAAAATCCTTGAAAGAAAAACAAGACAAAACAGCAAGAAAACAAAAATCAACTGCTTCCAGCTCCCAGCTCTTCATAGTATGCACGTTGAGCGCTTAGGTAGGGGGGGAGGGGGTGTTGAAAACTACCCTCCCCAACCCTAAATGAAGAACGTAAATAGAGGCTGTGGTAGGATTCTGAAATTCGCCATGAACATTATATAGCCACTAATGCAACATTTCTAAAAATCATCGATTTGAATTACCAGGTCACCAACGTTTGCTGACGTCAGTATTTTTGTTGATTCAGCCACAATCCTCTCTACATCAGTCAGAAGTCCAAAATACCACAAGATGACGGTTCAACAATGATTGGAAAACATATCCAGCGCAGCACTTTTAAGATAATGCTTTAGAACTTCAAAGTGTGCAGTTTTCTGAGAGTGGGTACTTCTGAAAGATATGTTTTTGATATTGTAATTTACAACAGGGAAATGGCATGATTTGCTTAACAGCTCTCACAAAAGAATATCACCGGAACCAAAAGCTATACAATTTGGCTGAATGTGCACTGATGAATTTGATTCCTTGAAGGAAAACAGCAGGGCCTTACCTAACAGGGATAAATTTTCGCGTGGATTTATTTTTGCGAATCAGGGATGTGCAGAGAAAATGTGTGAAAGTAATTTAGCGAATGCGTATCAATGGAAGAAAAGGAGGAAGCTATTAACATGCAAATTGAGAGAAAGAACGAATCCAAGCACACTGTAACTGATTTATAATCGAAAAATTAGTTGTGCTTGCTTTTGGTCAGGTTAAAACTTCAATCTGATAAATTTTGCGTGTATTTAATTTTGCGAATTCAGCAAAAATTCGCAAAATTAACCAAATTTAATCCACACATAAAAAAATCTCCTTTAAGCAATTTTTTGTAATTTCAAGGAAACTTGTTTTTGGAGGGGAGGAGGGGGGAGTTTCTACCCCCTTCTCCCAGGCAAAAGAGGGTTAACTTTCTAGAAAGTGTTCTGCAGTCAGCTTTCATTCATGAAAAATGCATTATCACAAAGGTGTTTAATTCATTATCAGTAAAAACACACTAAAAATTTACTAGATAATCAAGGTAGTTGTGATTTAAGAGGGTGCCAACTCAAAATCAGGTTGGGAAGTAACACAGAAGTACTTTTTGCTATTATTAAATAATAATTTCAAATATGTACTGTATTTCGACATCTTCATGGCTCGTCTCGCCTTTATCAAAAAGAACTGTGCTAAAAATGGGAACAAATGCATATTCAAAGGGTGCGTTTGTTTCAGGGGACAAAGTAATTCCACCACTAGGGTGGGGACTAGCTTGCTATATATCTGAGATGTTGCTTCATTTATGGAGAGGTTTATTGGGTGTATAATGATATATACTGAATACGAGAAACTTCTTTTATCACATGAAATATCTGCCAAAATGATGCTTAAAGAGTCATAGGTAGGCACAACTAATAGAACTGACAGAAGCTTTGATTTGATTCAGAAACACAGGATAGAAAGTGAAATAGCTTAAAAAAAAAAGAAGCTATTATTGGCACATAAAACTAACACTCATGAAATACACACCAAAATTTACATCATTATCAAACCAGTTTCCGCTTCTGCTTCATATACATTGAGTAGAAGCAGAAAAGAACAACAGCCAGCAAACCAAATAAATGGCCCGCTATTGCTCCCACACAACAAGTGATAGGCCAGACCTGAAACACAATGAGTACAGGAAAATACGATGTGAAGTCCTGAGCAGAAAAAGACCAATACTAATACCAATTTTACACATAGACACAGAACACTCTGGATAGCATCTTAGGCGTCCTTGTCCCTCACAATGAGGAGTGGGGTACTTACGAAAATGACATACCTGGGGAGGGGAATTTGTCCCCACTGTATTAGTGGGGGTTGATACGAATGGGGAAATATTTCTAAGAGAGAGCATAGGCTATTACTCCTTGGCATCAACCAGCAGTATTGTAGTCAGAATACAAAAATCCTAGGGTAATTAATGACATCACACAGTCAACGAAAGTCCCAGGCATACCATGACTGGGGAACGGATGATAGCAAATTGCACCTTCCATAATTTAGCACATGAAGACCTTAAAGGAAAACTCCACCAAAACATCATATTGACTTTTTCTGCCAGCTGCAGTTGAGTACTCATCAATGATACCAATATCCTCTTTAGTTTTTACTTATACTTCGAAACAAATTAATATAAAGTTTCTGATCGTTAAAGGTTTTCTGCTCTCAGCTGCCATGATTTCTTCCCTTTTGGTTTAACAGTTCAAATGCTTGGCCGAAAGCAATGTGATACACATTGTCCTCTTCTAGTTAAGCAATTCAATGAAGTCTGTAAACCAAAAAAACATATTGATTTAAATTTCCCGCTTACCGTTGCAAACGTTTCACATGAACAAAGACAATTGGCGCACGTGGAGGTAGCCACTGCTATGTACATTTGAATGATGGTGGGAAATCGAAATCAGATTCATGCTGTTCACATTGCGTACTGTCTGAACTGTTTCGTACATAAGTATTTCAGCAGATTCAACTGTCTAGGCACTTTCTGGCACTTTCTCTACCGCATAATCCTAGTACTTTTGCACGTTTTCTTGCTTCATCATGTCACCCAGCTAATTTTATATAACTTATTTGATTCAGTAGAGGAAACTCTACCAAAAGAGCCTAGGTCAATTTTTTTGGTGGAATTTTCCTTTAAAGCCCCAAGACAAAACCAGTATGTCAGTCATTATATATATGGCAAAAGGTCATACCATCTTGAGACGGACAGATGCTGAAAATTGGGGCAGTGCTTTCATGAACAAAGCGGCAAAATTATCAGCCCGCCATGAGGTGTCCACAAAGGCAATTATAATCACAAGCCAATCACGTTCAACAAAAGATCATCTAAACATTTTTGTACAAACTATCTGACAGAAATACGCCCCCAAATCCTCTAATAAAACAAAATGATATACAAAAAAGATAGAAAGTCAGAGGCACACTAGCAGGAAAGGAAAACTAAACACATAGAAAAGTGACACATATGTCGATACAAGACAATCATAGCAAATTTTCGATCAGATAAACATCTATCACGAGCTAGCCTGAAGTTACCATCATGAACTAATAAACTTATATTCTAATGTTAAAACAAACATTACTTTGGTACTTAAAGAGGGGTTTACACACCTCCGCCAATAATTATCACACCTGTCTACACATATGAGCAATTCAAATATACGAGATGTACAAAATATAGCAGACCCAATATGATAGATCTCTGTTGGCTAATAGAGCAAGTAAGAAAACCATAGGAAACCGTTTTTATTCCAGAAGCAGTCTTATATTATTTCACTCATGAAAAGCTATACACACCCTGCTTTGACATGTGATACTTAATTGTTTAAAATTCAATTCTAGGTGGTGCATTCTTCAGCTTCATGAAAAAACTGGTACCTTTTCAGCACAGGTATCTTACTTAATTTCTCTCAGGTACTTAGACTAGAAATAGTTCCTTCTAACTCATATAAATAGTTCACCAAATTATCAGGTCAACGCATGTGAGTGCATATCGAGCAAAGCGACTAGTATTTTAAGGCTGTTGCATGCTTTTTATTCTGCTGGCATATGATGGACATATGATTGACAGGTAGGTGTTCGTTGTTACGAGTGAGTAACTCCAGGGGTCGCATATTTCTCTTCATGAAGCCAATTCAGCAAATTATTAGCGATGCTACCTGTGCTACCTGTCAAACGCGTTGAGAAAGATAACCATCAAGCGTTGATGAGACTCAGGCATGTGAAGAATAGAGTGCGAGATTTCATCGCAACCAGGAATATCTGGTTGCTCTACAAAGACATCTAGTGGCGTTGCGCCGAAAAATACTAGTCCCTTCGTGGGTTTATCAGTCAGACTGCAGTTGTGTATCAGATGAGAGTTGTTGCGTGGTGAATGTGTTGGAGTTAGAAGGGACTATGCTAGTCTATCAGGTACTTATCTGCACATGAGGAGGAAAGGGAGTCGAAGCGCTTTTGAAATTCTGAAAGAAAATTCAGCTTTATCTATGACCTAAATAATACTAATGAAGGTGGGACACTTGAAAAGCACTTTCCCGAAATATATTCTTCTCTAACAGAACTAAGGAAGGAAAAAGGGAGAACACATGCTACAATTCTCGCTACGGGCATCAGGACAGATTGTTGGAAGCTATACTAATATAAAAAGTAGCAACTGCAGTGTGCCACTATAGATCAGAGTTTTATAAGTTCTCTCCGCAAAGAAAACAGATCATGTTCTTGTTGCTAGGGGCGGCTAGCAGCCAGGTACAATGCGGGGAAAAGAGAGTGAGAGTCGCTCATGGTGCAGTGGTAGGGCAACATACGATGGACTTGGTTCTGAGATATTGGTATAAGCTTGGCAGTACACGTCATTGTGTCGCTTCCAATGAACATTGTTGATAGGGAAGTACAGTTTGTTATTCATGCAATTTTATCTGAGTGTGTATGTGGGTCTTGCTTGCTCCAGTTCTTGCACTATTCGTCACCAAAAGTGATGGATAAGCTGCCTGAGAGCCATTTCATCTTTGCCACTCAAGAGCAGCGTGGGTCATGATGATGAGGCCTAATTAGGCTGAAACGTGTCCATGTCTACCGCTCAGCTCTTTCAATTATCTTTTCATGAGAGAGGTGCATGAGCTGATAAGTCAGCATAAATTGCATTTTTGATGTGTGTAGGGAGAGGGGGCAATCCTCCCAGGCATTGAACATATATAACCCAGTCAGAATAGGAATACGTTGATGTTTCATGGTCTACCAATAATTTAATAAGGTCTCGAAAAAAACATAAAAAACAATTGAGAACAAAAACTACAATTTCAAAACATTTAGAGTCTTACCTGCCAATCTCGATCCCAATCTAGACAGATTGGAAAGGCTCCCAACCAAGCTCCAAACACAGATGCTGCGGATGAAAATTTAACAGCATCTTGAAGATTACTTGATGGACTTCCTCTAAAAGGAAAAAACAACAAAAACAATAACCATACGCAAAAGCCACACAATATCTTCTGATCTGTGACAAAGTACTGAATTGACAGAGAGTCTTGCAAGCAACGATGCTAAGGTAACTGATCAATCTGTCTCAGCAGAGTAATTGCTAAAGCAAGATCCTAAAAACACAGGAAGAAGCTGCATGTACTTAAATCTTATGCACAAAGTTCCATTCCCTTTCAGAAGTATGTATGCAACATTTATCTCAAGAATATGCCAATTATTTAACAATTGAGGAATGCTAGTGGGACCAAAGATGCACTTTCATGCTCACACACGATCAACTAGGGGTGCGCAGAGCACCATCATTCCACTGGATAATAGTTAGTATAGAAAAACAGAGCACAGTTCGTAAAGTAACGTCAGCACATCATCTTGAGCTGCGAGAAGAAACAAAACACATGCATGTGCTAGAAAACGACAAGCTTTTGGTGCAAAATAATAATGCAGGCAACTGATTGGGTAAATAGAGATTAAAATTGAACTATGAGCAATTGATATAAATGTACTGCCAGCAAATCAAGTTGCACTATGACTTGGGGTTTCAAAGTCATGTTCCAAGCTTGCCTGTGTTCCAATCATGAGAAAAAGGCCAATAGTTGTTAAAGCAATGACTGTATTTTCCTTCATCTTAACTTCTAAACATCTAGTGCAGACCCATTAGTAACAAGAGCTGCATCACACAGGTTAAATAAACAGACGTGCAAGCTGTTTCATGGCTCTCATGCATTATCTTAAAGGGGAACAATGGTTAAAAAATGAAATTTTATGAGATGTAGAGCAGAACCAAAAGTGAGATTTCACATCAACATCACAACAAAAGCTTGCTTGGTTCTGGAACTATTCACTCTCAAAGTCTAGCTGCTACTACCTTGATTTTTCAAACCTTTCATGATGTCATTGGAGTCTATGGATCATAAACACACTGCTTAGCTTTATGATGAAACGAAACAGACACAACTTGGAGTTTAGCTAATTTGAGTGTGACGCCAGTGACATCATGCATAATTAGAGACAAGATAGCAGCTACTGTCAAGCACTGAACTTTGGGACTATATATCTCCAGAACTACATAAGCTTTTGTCATATAAAAACTGTATGTCATGTTTTGTTGTGCTCTATCATCAGCCAAAATTTCATTTTTGACCATTGCTCCCCTTTAGGTACATGTTAGAGGCTCAGGAAGGATAATTAAAATATTTCTACAACTGCCAAATAGATCCAAAGATACTTCCTAGTACTACATATATATGAAAGCATAGTGAGTTAGAAGAATCAGCCTGAGTAATCATGAGGTCGGATACTCAAAAACATACTGAATGATTAGAAGAAAGAGCAATATCTGCAAAGTTGCAAAACGTGTTCATCAAGCACCAAGTCTTCCTTAACCCTGTACTCATCTGATTCCACATGGAATTATCTGAAGATTTGAAGAGGAGTGTTAACAGCATCAGAATCAGGCCTTCAAATAATTTTTTTTGAAACGCCGGTCATATGATGACCAACTGTACCGCTCATTCTGTCGGTCAGAAAGTTTTCCAGTTGATCACTCAACGGAATAAAGTATTTCATTACAACGTAATCACATTTCCAAAGAAATCAGAACTGCTTTCTCTGTGCCGAGTTATTTACTTAGCTTAAAAATCAACAAACCTTAATGATATAAAATGCTAGATATGACAAACATTGTCATTGACATTGTAGCCCACCTCATGCAGTTTGGCCCTGCCAGTTTGCCAGCTTGAAAACAAAGAATTTGGCAAAGTTTGACTTCAGAATTTCCTAAGTCACCATGACCGACGGAAGGTAGTCTATCATTGGTCTTCGGCCTAAATTTATCGGTCATTGACCGATGACCAACGACTATTTGAAGGCCTGCAGAACAGCAGATTACACAGACCAACACACTTCCTTTCATTCCTGCACAAAGGCAAAATAAAGTAAAGTTTCTGGCATTTGCTATGCTCAAATGATGAATAGCTTATACTCTCTGGATAAAAGTTTGTAAGATACCACCTTTGGTTTTAAAACCAATATAATGAGCTCAAAGCTAGGAATTCATACGCGGTTCAATAATACACAAAAACAACCTTTAAAAAAATTGTACTTTCGGCTGACTAACTTTCAAACAGATGAACATCAACTCAAGTACAATAGAATTTTCATGAGATAACAAATACAACCACAGACAACAGCGATAAAAACTTACACATTGCCTTTAAGGGAGCCAACAACTTGCTCCCACATTGCACCATATGCAAGACTGACAGGAAATACACTTAATGTTGATAACAGCACAGAGAAGGAGAATGTTTGGAGAACATCCCTAAAAAGAACATTAGACAAATGCAATAAAAGTGAAGAGTTACTGATACCGAGCAGAGCAAAATGTGCACTTCATGTTCTTGCAATGTACAGATAAGAAAAAGTGAGTATAGATTTTAATAAACCATGGTTGCAAAGATGGATACAAACAAAAAACAAGTCAATGTTCTTAATACTCCTTCACAGAGGGATGGATAGGGCACATAGGGCAACATGGGATACAACGAGCTCCCCTCCTGCAATTCTAAATCCCACTGCTAAATCACTAAACTGAAATGTACAAAACTTGGGGAGTATTCGTAGAATTTATCAGCATTCATTTGGAGAAAAACAAATTTCTACAGCGGCACCTGCTGGCTGTGACCGGTGACAGGTCTTCAACGAGAACCGGTCAAAATTTAGAGTGTGAAGTCATTGAAAGGGCTATTTTCTACAAAATCCCCCATAGATTTAGCAACATAAAAGTGCATAAAAGTTGATGAGCCATAAACACGGCTAGAATTGTGAGCAACACTACTGATGTAGAGGGTGTGACACAGAGAAACAAAGTCTGGAGAGGAATAAAAACTCTCCCCTGTTACAGGGTGGATGTAAACTGTCGATGACAAGGACAGGAAAACCAACCAAAGAATTGAGATAATGACACACAAAGCCTGGCACACCGGAAGACTTCTGCGGTGAGGCAAGTGCAATTCAACCTTCCGGATGCCAGAACTTGAGACACCAGCTGTGACCTTAAACATGTTTTACGGCCGCCCAACACTCAGCCCTATCCGGAAGGGGGACTCACTATCAGATATACGACCTCCTGTGCGCAACAAAGTGTAAGCGACTTATTGCTTTTGGAAACATTCTGGGCCTATTCCAAGTAGCATTGACCTTTCCTGACGTCATAAGGACTTATTCATGACATTGCAAAACAGAGGTGGCAATTACCGTCATGCCCCGAAAAAGCGCCAACCGCCGACTCTAGAAGTTATTGAATAAGCGCCCACCTTCAATCTTTAGAAACCGGTGCCTATTCGACAAGAACGTAATTCAAAGGCAAGAGGTAAGAAATGTTGAATCATCACCTGCCTTTTTTCGCTTTTATTCTTACTTTTTTCTTTTCCATGATAAGATCATGCAAACAGTTTTCTTTTCAAATTACTTCTGAATTTCTGGAATAAGTGCCAACCCAGGAGCCTCAAAAATAAAATAATTGCCTGGCGCACATTCAAGGCATTATGGCAATGATCGCAAAAACCATTGTACCCTTTCGTTTTTGGGACCAAAATCAATGCCTATTTTTTCCTTACATGTGGACCTTTAATCACGCAAAGCTTCATGATCCAGCTTTCTACAAACCGAAGTTATCAAGCAGTCCTTATAAGGAGCCCCCAAAACCCAGTGCAAATAGGCTTCAAGGAAGGGTAACGTCAAAAATGAAATTTTAGCCGTGGATAGAGCACACCAAAACACGACAAATAGTTTTTATTTCATGGCAAAAGCTTGGATGCGTAGTTTTTAGAGATATCAAGCCTCAAAGTTCTGCCGCTACCATCTTGCCTTCAATTATGCATGAGGTCACTTGTGTACCTCTCAAATGATCCAAACTTTGTCCACAAAATACTGAATTTTGAGTTGCTTTAGAGCATTTTTTCTTTTATTTTATCATAAAACTGGATAATATATCAAAGATCTGTTTGAAAAAATATACAATTTGAATATAGGTAAAGCGTTACTAAGGAAATGATAATGCTCGGCAATGGTACACTGATGACATCATCAAAATCAAGATGGTAGCTACTGAGCTTTGAGGCTCGATATCTCCAAAACTGCTCAAGATTTGGACATGAAATAAATGCCAAGTCTCATGTTTTGATGTGCTCTATCAGGTAGGTAGGTAGGTACTAAAATTTCATTCTTGACGTTACCCTTCCTTTAAAGGGGCAGGATATGATAGAATCGTTGAAATTAAAAGTTTGAGATTATTTATGGAAAGTAACAGTATTGTCACTAGGACTCTGAATCTAGAGTATTTCAACCATAGGCACAGCCAGAAGAACGATATAATCATCTTTATGATCACTTCTAGATCTTGGTCAAACCCTAATTTCAGTTTGCCAAAAAGCATAAATATTATATGAAGATTGTGTTATAAACGTATGAGACCTATATTGTGGTTGTTTTCATGTTCAATAGAACTTATTTTACTCAAAATATCAAAAATTTATTTTCAGACACCTATCGGATCATGCCCCTTTAAGTTCAAGACCCTTACTTCATGCTTCGTACAGGGTCTTTGCATCAGAGCTCAATTTGGTCTCCAGTTTGTTTTCCAAGCTCTATTGTCAACTAAGTATGCACATGCTGTGCAAGCAATAAATTTCGCATAATTTATTAGCGAGGTAGCGAATTAGAAACAGGTTATGCATATAGAATGCGTTGAGTTAGCTCTGGTAATCAGCACAAGTACAGCGCGTCGTACCGGAAAAAGAACACTGAATCAGACGAAATGAAATATCATATTATCGAAACGAAAAACAATATTGTTGTAACAGAAACGTTTTTTGTTGTAACGAGTTCGATATTTCCTGAGCATATCTACGTTTAGTCACAACGAAAACTAATGTTTCCCTCGAACGCAATGAAACGGTCGTATCCAACAGTAACTTATTCGCAACGAACTTTTGTATAATCCAATTCAGCATTGAATGTAACTAACTTTATTTCTAACATACTCAAATTTCAACAGAACAAACTGGTTTTGTGCTGTTCTTAGAGCCTCCAGGTGCGCTAAATGCAAAGCACATACACCAGTTGCTGTTTATTGTGACAGAAAAAGGATATTTTCGAGTTTTTCCGGCAACTTAAACTGTACTTCAGGCGCTTT
>JAOBRC010665675.1:0-10623 GCA_027575255.1 Scolionema suvaense | reverse complement strand
ACTTGACTCATGGACCGGTAGCTCAGTTGGCAGAGCGGGGGCCCGGTAAGCCCAAGGTCGTGGGTTCAAATCCCGCCCGGTCCGATGTTTAACATCCCATGTAGGTCCGCCTGACTATGCATTCACGAGAGTAACAGCTTCCACAACTAATATTGCATTTCTACAATCGTGGCCAATCGGATGGATGCTTCATATGATTTGGTTCTACTTATAAAAAAACGAGAACTGTCGTCGGAATAATATAAAAAACAAAACACAGAAACGAAACTGGGAAACATGATATTACTTTCGAAACATTAGCTTTCTTGAGAGGAATCGGTAGAAACAAGTATTTCAGTGCAGCAGGGATGCAGTAGGTATAAGCGCATCACATTGACAAAAAATTGTATACACAGCAAACTACTCTCGGGTCCCTAATAAACGTACAGGTATGTTTATTTTTTTCTAGGTAAATTTCATCCTGTATTTGCCCTACTACGTCCTGTACCTTTATTTTTTTGGAGCTACTTTGCTCCCCTGTACGTTCACCAGCTTCTGTACGTTTGTTCATTCTGAAATGCATCTCAATACAGAGACAGGTGAAAACAACTATTTAATAGCCTTGACTGCGTAGCCACTTTGATTCTTATTATGAAAGGATTTCAGTTATTTTATTCAGCATTTTAACCTTAAAGCAACATACCGCTCTAAAACCAAATTCCACATGATGGTAGATCTTGCAAAAACATGAACGCGGTTTGTATTTGAGCGAAAAATTACTGTTAAGAAGCAAAGTGATAGCAAGCCAAAATTCTCCATAACTTTGAAAGCAGATATCTCTGGAACTACAGCAGCTTTTTTTCGATAAAAAGCTTCGTTCATGTTTTTGAAGGCTCTATCATCACACCAAAAACCATTTTGGACAGGTATATTGCTTTAACAAACCTAGGTACTGTAAAACATAGTTGCTGATAGCTAAAAAATTGCCCATTTTTCTCCTGTACGTTTATTTCAGAAAGTACGTTTATTAATTTTCACTTGATTTTACCTCCTGTACGTTTATATTAATGTGTGCATTTATTGGGGACCCGAGAGTAAGATTATCAAAATTCACTACTGTCCTCCTTACCAATTCACAGTGCTGTCGTAGAACAGGAATAGCTGTTAGATTGCTGACCAGCATAAAGAATAGTGCTACCATTGCATGCAAGCAAGCCTGTTGCACTTCGTTCAAGCGGAATTCACTTTTTCGAGCCATGTTCTACAAACGATTAAGGTTAATAAATAAGAACGTATAGAAGGAAAGTTGACAAATTGCACATATTTATGACTAAATTATGACTGATTATGACTAAATGGACTCGTTCGGGAATTACGACTGACTTTGAGAATTGAGAAACATTTCACAGGTCTGGTCAGAGTAAAACAGTGCGACAGAAAGAATAAAATGTCGATGTCAGGCAGAACACAATAGGAATTGTTACCGAAAAATCTCTTTCTACAGAGAAGCACTCCACATAATCTTTTGTATTCTGAAATCACAGTGGTTTACAAGCTACCGCTATTACCAGCCAACGCAATGCGTACAAATGATGATGACGGTAGAATCGAGTAAATCTAATGGAAGATAATGGTATACTACAGTTCATACAAACCACCAGAATCAAAACATACCTGAACTCCAAATACAAATCCAACCAGTTCCACAATAATTTTCTCTTCACTGAATTCTAGCAGCAATAAGCACAGAATGAATGAAAGATTCTTATAATGTTCAGCTCTATTTGTGTTCTCCTTGCAACTCTCATAGATGTGGAAGAAGAAATTCTGGCTCGACTGAAAAAGAAAAATGACAAGAACAGAGCATAAGGTAAATGAACTGGGAAAATCAATTTTAGAACTCAAAATAAAATCTCAGTCAAACTTTCATCTAAATAGACGTTACTATCATTATAATTAGCAAGTATTAGAAACATGGGCATCATACTATGTTCATTTCCAATCGTATCATCATACTATGGAATGCTTTCGAGACCTGTAACAACCGTTAATCATGTATACACAAGAAAACATATGAACACAGTATCCAATGAGCACATTACCTTCGCAAAGAACAGGGTATCTTGACGATTCACTTGTTCAACAGTGAAAGACTGGTTCAATGAAGAATTCATTCTGAATAGAGAAAATATGTAATACAGAAGATATATAAATATGCTTTGTACAACTGAAATGAGATGGAAGCCGGTATCACAGCACTATAGTCTACTCCCACTATAGATTTCACAGAATTATGCTAAAAATTATCCTGAAAACAATTACCTCTATAATTTTTCAGCATATTTTGTGATCTGTCCGTTCCTGTTTTGTGATTTAAGCCAAGATACTAGATAAAACTCTGGCTTTGGACAGTCCTGTCTGCACAGTATTTGCAAAGGAAATTCTTCTTTTTAGAAAGAGTAAAGTTGAGCCAGTTGTATACCCCTCTACTCCATTAATCCTGTGAAATCAAAAGCATAGACATTGCTAACAACACAGTATTCTTCGCTCAATTTTCCTTTGGCCAAGAAGGACATAGTCGGACCAGCTCTAACATCTGCATCAACTTTGACAGATGTTGTACAGTACTGCAGATTATACACTGAGGAAATTGAACGGACGAAAGTTACATGGCAATGGGATAGTGATAAAACAAAACGCCACACAGCATTGCTACAAAGCATATTCGGTAGCTGTCCACATCCTTCCCAGACAAATGCTACTTTGAACCATAGGCACGAGTCAAATTAAAGAATTTTTTCTTGAACTTCATTTAGTAATGTTTAGAGAATGATGATAGCCAAACGCTGAAGAATGTCAAATACCAAAACTTACTTCCATAGAATACTGTATATCTGGAAGCCTCAAACATCCACTTTCTTTTCCACAACAAAATGGTACACCAAAACAGAAACAAAACTTGTTTCGAAGAAATGCATGACGCTCGCACACATTTCCACATCCATTCACAGTTAAAACGATGTGTCTTTTTACCAGTCAATCAGTATTCAGAGGGGGGAGGGGGATCCCTCCCTAAAAACAACTTTCGATTTCACTGCAGATTAAAATTTGAACCACTTGTACATGGTCACAACTCATCGACAAAATTCCAAACTCCCCCCTGGCCTGTTCTGTAAATCACAGATATTTGAATTTTGCAGACAAACCATCTGAACTTGCATAGAAAGAGATACAACAGAGAATTCAAAATAGAAACATGACAGCAGTTCAATTCAATAAGAGCGCCATACTGCTGTTAACCAAGCTAACTTGATTTGCCAACTTTAATTGTTAGATTATCCTCAAAAGTCAAAGCCATATTTTATAGTCAAAACTTACACTTATAAAATGGTTGTGTCATTTGAAAAGCCATACCTTTATATCCAACAGGACAAAAAAGATATATTATTTCACCCTACCACCAATCCCACACCGAAAAAATAGGAAAGAGAACGAAACTGAGTAAATAAATAAAAAAAACAATTTGTACGGAACTTCCTAATCCAAGTCATACCTAATGCAAAGAAGTTTATGTTATCCTGGTCATGTTCTCTTGAGAAACAATTCATCATTATCAAGGACAACTTACGCAAGGCTGATTAGGTTCGGAATGTTTTGAGATCTATCAAGAAGGGTGATCAACAACTTCTGCACGTACAATCTGATTTCTGAAAAAAACAAAGCAACAGACACAAAAGGAACTAAATCTCGAGATAACTTGTCTCACAAATCACAAGAGAGATTTAAGCAGATTTATTCAAGAGTTTCTTGAGAATTGAACCCGGGCCATCGGCGACGGAATGCAGAATACCAACTCACTGTCCTCTTCCCCATTCACTGTCGTCTAGAGGGCAGCGAGTTGGTATTCTGTATTCCATCACAGGTGGCCCGGGTTCAATTCTCACTGTAGGCAATCCTGCAAGCTGCAACACATTCCATCATTTATGAAGATAGAAGACTATCCAATGTGCATGATTACGAGGCTAAAAAAAAATCTGGCTAAGTGCAACAAATCTTCTACGAATAATTGACAAACAAGCTACATCCTATAAATCCTACAAATTCGTTTATAAGAGAAAATTATGCCGGATCAACAGGTCAATGAGCAGTGCGCAATGATGAGAACTTCCTATACCATTCTTTTGTGGACGAGCCATTAAAGTCGAGAAGAACTTGCTTTGCCAAAGGACTTTAACACAACATTTTGTAACGATCTAAATCCAGCTCAGACGGGTCTGCCTAACCCTATAATTGGACTGGGCTTTCTGGGGCTCCTCGTGCATTGGAGCGGATAGCTACATCCTTGAAACTTGGTACAATGATAGATCTGATAGATCTCCAGGTAATGAACAAAATGGAAGCAAAGAACTGACCCAACATTGCAGAAGGCATTGATGATGTCATAAAGAATTTCGGGAAACAATAAATTTTCTCAGATTTACTTTACCTTTGATAAAGACCTGTAAACAGGTACCTGTTGTCCTCAGAACCTCCAAAAACTATTCCAAATGTCATTCTAATGATTACTTTATCATCTCTAGGAGTTTTGCAGCATTTTGATGAGTAGAACATACCTTTTTATGATTCTCAGTCACAAAAACGGGCAATTTTCGCACCAACTGACTAAAACAAAAGGGCTCTTACGGACAGTCAGTCACCTGTACAGAAAGTCTTTTCAGTCCAAAATGTTGCAATATAAATCTCATGAAAACCCACAAGTTTCGTGGAGACTCGCAATGGCGTTTAGCAGACGCGAGCAACAATGTAGGGCGGATTCCACACCCCCCCTCCCCCGGTCCGAATTGAGATTGAAATGCTAGTCTGTACCTTTTAACGTTGATGCTGAAGTCACTAGAAATGGCAATATCTCACCTGGACTTCTGAACGTTAGGCCTGAAAGAATGATCTCTTGCAGTTTCTGAGTCAGTGTCGATGAATATGACTTTGTAGTATGACTCTGTGCAACCTGAATGAGGAAGCCATGGCACTGCAAATATCCCATTTTATAACATATCCATCAGATAAAATTTTATGTCAAGATTTTCGAATCTGCTTCAAAGGACTATACATTGAACAAGCAAAAAGCATAACAGATATCAAAGTTGCAGACACCAAACTCATCAAAGATTGAACAAGGGATAGGGTAGAGAAGAGCATGCAGCGAAAACTACATTTTTTCCCCACCATTTCCTTGAGAGCGATCACTCCTCTCTTAAAGCTTATGTATCAGAGGCAAGTGCAGATTCTGACCACAATGCATACTCTGGGATACATACGAAATTTTCCAATAGTCTGGACAATAATAGAAAACTTCGCTAAAACAGTGAGTTTTGGAGTGATAAGATCAGTCTTGACTGAATAAGGATAATTTGCAATAGGTAGTGCATCTTAATTTAGCAGTTTAGTGAAACATTCAAAATGCTTGTGGAAAATAAAATCTTTACAACAGAAGCAACACTTACACGTTTTTTTTATAAGAAAACGCTTTATAAGAAAATTAGCCTGAAAAATGCCAAAATTCTACGAAAACGTATAGAAAATCCTCAGGCTGAGGATTTTTTTAAGAAAATATCGTTCCTCGTGAAGTACAGTACTGGCCGAGGGCTAAAATCTTAAAGATAGATTAACTGTTTAAGAAAAAAATGAAGAAAATTTGACCCTGAAAAAGCAAAATATTTAAGAAAAGTTCAGCTTCGATTTGAGTCATTTGCTAAGAAAACTGAGCCTTGACTTTAAAAACTGTTTTCTTATTAAAAAAAGGGTGTACAACCACTTACCCCCAACATTCATATTGAATTATCCACAGAAAAATCATACAGAACTTTATCACTCTGTTAGATACACAATTCTAGAAAACAGTTAGAGCCTCTGTGTCCAAGCACAAGAGGACAACATGTAATATACAACAAGTACAAGATAATGGCTATTTATTTACCTGTAGAACACATTTCAGCAGATTGCATTGAACAAGCTCATCTCTGTGATCTCTATGAAAATAAATACCGTACAGAATCAGAACAAAAAGCAGTGTAAACACACGATAAAGTGTACAGCTATTGGTACTAATTTCGCTAAGGGGGATAGGGTGGGGGAGCAAGAATAATACTCATGGTATGCTCCGACAGATCTGCCTCTGCCAAGATATCACATACTTTTTCTATGCATGGCAAAATGGTAAAGAATCCTAATTTATACGAGCAACGATCCAAAGAAGGCCAAGCAATATGCTATGCATTAAGCAGCACTAACCCTCAAAGCTACCTTAAGGGAACTTTTGTTCGCAAGCACCATTATTGGTGAACGGTCAAAATGATTTTTTTTTTCAATTTTGGCAAGAGCCAATCTTGACCAATCAACAATTTATTAAATTTTTGCGAAAGTTTATTTTGACAAGGATCAGATTTCTCATAATTTGGCAAGAACTTAATTTGGCAAAGCATGGAAAAGTAACAAAAAAAATTATCTTTTAACTGGTCTTTTTGCATCATGACAGAGCTTACAAATATTGACTCTGGTTGACTAGTGATATCTTCTGATGGAAATTAAGGTGCATGAAATTTCTACATTGAGAAAAGAAATGATAAATTGAAAAAAAAATCACCGAAAGTTTTATTTTCTGTAAATTCTGCAGGGGAATTTATTTTTGCTAGATGCTGCTTTTATAACTTTGGGGAGAACTAATTTTGGCGAATTTTTGGTTGATTTGCCAAACTCCCAAAAATTATCAGCTAAAAAAAATTAAGGTTACCTCGTCACAATGCCAAGTTCTTCTTCAGTTTCGCTGTTCAGACTGTGCCTCTTCTTCAGAATCTCAGCCATATTCATAATAGATGTTTTCGACATGATGAAAAGCATAACATCAACTCGTTGGTAGTCAGCAAGAATTGATGAAAATGCACCTACCAGGAAAATTAAAACTATTTATTAGGGGAGAAAAGAGGATGAATAAAACACATTGTTATGAAAGACTCTTAACCCTATTTGCACAGGGCCCTTGGACGTTCGTCACTGGGGGGGGGGGGGGTAAAACTATCGCCCCACCCTAATTTCTGAACAGAGCATGGTAAAAGCGTAAAATTTGGCACGAAGGTGCAGGAACATATGTTGTTTTAGAAAAGGGCCCAAGAGTGCGTCAAAAAGTTTGAATTTTGCTGAAGTCAGCAAAAATGTCCTGTTATGTATGTAAAATTTTGAAGAAATTGCCCAAAACTTTACCGGACCATAAAATCTGAACCACAAAAGCTTTTTTCTTCAAACTTGTTTTAAATTTCTCTAAATAATGAATAGGTTCCATTACCATAGGCTATTCAAGCATTTTTTACCACGTTCATAGCATTTTTAGCAACCGCAAGTCAAAACTTGGGCAAAAATTGGTCCAGGTACCTGGAAAAATGTCCCGCAAAAACTGGGACGATAAATAAATTTCAAAATGGTTTTTATTTCATCTTATCGTCTATAACATTATGTTACACGTCACCAAGTTTCAGCCCCTAAGCTCTTGCCATTCAGGAAATATCATAAGAAGTTTGCCAGGGGGTTAATTTTACAGCAGTGCAAATAGGGCTAAAGCATCATGCCTCAAACTCTATAGAGTTCAAGAAAGGGAAAGTCTCAGATAGATTGGGTGAAATAAATTTTGGAGCTTACAACGGCAATATTCCAAATACGAAATTTTTTAATTTGTCGTTCCACCATAAATCCAGTACGGTAAGTCCTCATTTAAGTGACACCCTTGAATAAACGCCGCCCCGGATTAAGCACCGCAGTTTTTCAACTTCTTTTTGAATGAGCACCGCCCTCCATTAAGTGCCACATCTTAGGTTGTGAAATCCAGAGCTTCATCGAAACATTCCTAATTGGAGGAGACAGGCCTTTTCAAAAATCACTAACAGGTTATATTTTCATTCCAGACTTATACATTTTTTCTTATCAATAGACATTTATCTATTTCATAATGACTATTTCTGTAGAAATGCGGTAATTTTTGTTACAGAAAAACGAAAATACTTGTGTGAAACCTTTTCATATTAAATAAATGCCGCTTTCAAATATTATTCCTGTCAAGCTTTAAGGTCTAAGACAACAAGTCACAGAATTGCAATTCGTAGCTAGATAGCCTGACCACAGACCCCTGCAGAAAGTCAGCTTCTCCTGTACACATTTTTTTATAAGAACCCAAGGACCCCTGGCAGTAGCAAAGGTTTTTAAACCTTTTTGAGATTTACTAGGAAAGGTCTCATATTGGGGTTCTAAAATACAAAAAGTTTCTGAAGAACATAATCAACAAAGAAAGTTTGAAGAACATTTTTCTACTATCTTGAACAACTAAAAATTACATCCATCATAATATGACTGTGCATCAAATAACAACTGCTGTAACAGTGATTTATATGTGACAAATGCGTTCAGATCTCAAGAACGTGTCAATATGTTTGACTCTGTTGGGAAACCGTAAAAAGTAACATTTCTTGCTTGCGATATTCAAGACTTTCTTAATTTTGGGAGACCGTACCAGTCGGTTTCTTGCAAATCCGGTTCCCAATAAAAACCATGCACTATTCTCACTTTAGCACACCAATGCAGTTTGTTATATCAGCGCAAATCTTCAATGCCGTATTGAACGAAGGCACAGGTCACAGAAGCTCTAACAACACCGATTGCAGTAAACAAATTTAGATGTATTTGTGCCTTTGCCCTGTTTTCACATAAGTTTACTAATTTTTTACCATTGCATAACATCAATGCCTAATGTCAGCAGACCTATTAAACGAGCGAAGTGTACTAGGTCCGCTAATAGTTAGATGGTTGTTTTTCAGTCATAAAACCTAAACATTTATTTGCATCATATTCTATCGGAAACAACTCCTTAATTCACAAACAATCAGTGCACATCTAACATACATGGCAAGCAGATGCGTGTATATTGAATGCGCACAAACATTAACGCGTTCAGCACGGTGGGAAACTGTAAAACCAACAAATTTTAAGTAAAATCTTTTAAAATTGCACAACATTCGCAGCCACTGATAGGCGCAAATCGATGGAAAGTTTCTCGCTCTTTCTGATGCACCAATCGACATTGCCAGAAAGTGATTGGAAATGCTCGAAATCGGGCTGGAAAGATGACTGTAGGAGTTTGCTCCTGAGAACGTACATGTATGTCCCCCGTAGACAACGTGCTAACTTTCAATTTGGTGACGCAAGAACATTAAATCAAGCAAAATTTACACACAATAACTACAACAAACCAATGTTTTGTTTCTTGCTAAAAACTGATGGTCATTTTAAAGCCTTTCAAAAAGGCGGAAAAGTTGATCAGATCAAAGGACAAGATGGTACTCTAATCACAACCTTCTTACACACTCAAACACAGTACCCTCTAACGACTTTTTTTAATAAATCAGCCATGTTCCCTATATTCTGCCTGCACAAAAAATATGGGCTGTATGTCACAGCCTGAAAATGAGATGGTCACGTGACATGAAGTGTGAGTGGATTAAAGCCTCTTGAATTCACATAACCTACCAGCAGCATTAACAATTGCTTTCTGCACAGTCTCCTCACTATTTTCAGGATTTTGTTCCTATAAGAGATCAGACGAAAATGAATAAAAAAAAGAGATCAGATGAGCAACAGCATTGTTTTTCAACTGACAGCACAACAATTCCCACCAATACATTACCTTATTACATCAAATTAAGCCGCGTATCTACTGCCGTCGCATTAAATGAACCCGTGCTGTATTAGAACGGATTGACTTTCACAACTATTATGATGAAAGCAAGGATACTTTAGAGGAACTCAATGCCAAGGTAGAAAGTAGTGATGATGAGAGTGAACAGTGATATAGTGGGCTGACTAAAGTTATTCAGCAGCAATTGAGTTTGTTTGGTCTTTAAATTAAAATAAGCCGCGTTCTATTAAGCCGTATCATTAATTAAGCCGAGTTTTTATTAAGTCGCATTTTTGAAGGTGTGGCATAATTAAATATGCGGCCTAATTTGACGTAATAAGGTGTTCAAACCACATGGCTTGCTTTATCTGAACAGACAAATGAACAAACACCAGTTTATGCAAAACTCAGACAAATTTTACCTATCTGCTTATGAAAACAGTGCATCCACACAACAACACAAATCAATAGCATTACCCAAACAGATCATTTGCCTGCATATAATAGTATGCACTATCAAATGCACAGCTGTGATTAAACTGGAAGTTCTTTTCTATTCACCCAAAATTGAATCATTTATTTTTTTTTTTATCAAACCAGACTGGATATCAAAATATATAACCCAAAAAGTTTAGAAAATTAGCCATTTTCAAAAGCTACTACCAAAGAGCATTTTTTCATTTTCCTGCTGCATACAACTTTGTACCCTGAAACTTTACACGATGAAAGTATTGTCAAGTGTCATACATTTAACCATGTTTGATGGTCATATTATTATCACCAGCAACAAAACTGTAGCAAGGACCAGTATACGAAAAAATAACGAACACATACACCACATGGCACCAGCCTACAGCTAAAAACTTTGAATTCCAGAATTATCGTAAAGACTCGATTAAGCCCCCTCCTTCAAATAAGCCCCTCCCCCTCGC
>JAOBRC010665564.1:0-10623 GCA_027575255.1 Scolionema suvaense | reverse complement strand
AACTTCAATAGTTGCCCTATTAGTACATGCTATTGGTTTGGGTGTGGCTGTTGTGGTTTTTGAGATAAGTAGGGGGGGCTTTTTTGCCCCCCCCCACAGTAACTAGGGTGTCCCTTGACCCCACAACAACTAGGGTTAATTTACAGACCGGTCTGTAAAATACCCTTGCCGTCACTCTTTTGTCTCTTAATTTTGAATACATAATAAACGTGGTCTTCTCTATCTACCTGCCAAGTTTCATTTGTATTGGACTTCAGGAAGTGTCAAAATTGCCCAAACCAATTTGTCCTCCACAGAGAGCCATTATACCAAGCATCTACAGTATAGTAGTGTCCGGTCACCCTTTCCGTCCCCTAAACAGACAACCAGACCCCCAAATTTGACCAAAATTGGCATGCAACCTTGTATTAGACCCCTTTTGGTGTGTACCAAAATTTATCCCTACATTCTTTAAAATTACAAAATCGGCATTGCGTTACTGCTTGAAGGATGCCTATATTTACGTTGCGCCATTAGTAGGGTCAGCAATATAGACTGAAAATTGATAGATCACAACATTGAGATTACACTTTCTTTCAGAGCAAGAGGTAGACAACTTTTGGTCAGGCTCAGCGTTCAAACTCTCGAAACAATTTCAGAGTCCCCAATTTTCTTATTCTTGTTCTTGCAAGGGGGGGGGGGGGCTTACTGGGGTATGTTTTTGTCGGCATGTGCCGCCCTAAAATTGAGGACATAACCCTGATTTAAGGAAAGATCTGGCACGTTCACATCTTTATGTGTTCTGTGCACATAGCTACAGCTGAGAGAGCAGTGGGTGCGGAAATGAGAATTTGGTATTTTCTGTGCTCCAGAACGTCAGAAAATGCATTTCCTGTAAGAATTTATTAAAATCGTAGCTCAAGTATACCCCGATTTAGAGCAAAACTTCTTCTTGGTAAACCTGTCTTAGAGAAATGGAGCACATGGTGGCACATGTCGTATCTTGGTATCTTGGTAGTACCTTTTCCCCTCCCCCGAGCGGACACTTTTTAGCACCAACATGGGAGACGTCATGAGAAGTTCAAAAGTGCCAACATTTGTGTACCTGTATGTTGGTATTCACTGAAAGCTACTCCAAGGAAGTAGAGACTTCCTGGCTACTCACATTTCACGAATACAGTTTTCAGTTCCAAATTTTCTTCATTCAGTTAAAGTCAAAACAACATTTTTTTATGAGAGGTGTATCTTGAGCTTACGCACGTTTTTGCTAACGTCGCTTTGCATTTGTGGAGTACCTTTTTAAAAAATTGTGGAGTACCTTAGAAAAAAAATGAATTGTGGAACCTTTCACAATTTCAGGTCATAATATCATGATATCAAGTTTTAATTGTATACCTGAGAAGCGGCATATTGAATATCATTCTCCAACATCCACCACAATATCCCTCGGAGTCATGCTCGAAATTATTCAAAACTTTGCTCGAAAACGTTTCTACTGCCTGCAACAACCCTTCTCAATCCAACTGCATTGAAACTCCAAACTCGTTGAAACTTAAACTTCGAAATGTTGTTTTGTGTACACTAGCTTATACCGCGCTCGTGTTATTTACCTTATAAGTGCCATTTTTATTTACAGGTCGATAGAACGTATCAAAAGCATGCTTATTACTTCTCCAACAAACAACAAAGGACTGGCAGAATGGAAACAGCGAAATCTTTCTGAAAGGCGACAACCATTCACTACAGCAAAGCGTAAAGACGTTAGAAAAATTCAGGCTTCTGATGGTGAAAGACACCTACATAACTCGTGAAATATCTGTTTTGGTCCAATTTAGCCTGAAGCCAGTTGTAAATCAGAAGTTTGATATCGTTGACTTCAAGGGACAGGATTCGATTGAACTATGGAAGTCAAAAATTTTGAGATTATTAATGCAAAGAAACGACATTGCCCCTCGGACTCAGCCATAGGCGCTACCAAACAAAAGGTATCTTTATCCTGATGCTCAACTATTGAATTTCATTATCCACCCCAAAGTTCAGTTCCTGGTCAAAAAGCATAAATATTATGCGGAATTATAAACGTATGTGATCCATAGTTGCTCGAAGTGTTAGCATTTGTTTTCAGACACCTATCGGACACTGCTGCTAACACGCTGAGCGAAATGCTATGAAACGTGGTGAGTTTTCATGGAATTCATCGAGGAATATTTTGATCCAAAAATATTTCCCTCATATACCACCTGTCGCCTACAACAGATCTTTTGTTTCTTTTGTTTGTTTTTGTTTCGGATTGGAGGCAAATTTGATGTGTGACGTCATCAAAAAGGCATGTTTGCCCAATAAGCTATATTTAACTGGCTTAAACAGGTAAGCAAGACCTTTTCATAGCCTTTTCGATGTTTCGGACGGGGTTGGGACCAATTTCTGCGGTTGGTGATGCTCTGATGACGTAACCCTGAGAACAATAGATTCCTATAGGTAACCTTAACAAATGATGACATCATCATTTCCACCTGCAGTATTTGGGACCAAAATTTATGTCATTGTGTTCCTCACATAGAGGCCTACTTACATACCACGTTTCATGCTTATAGCTAATTTGGAAACAAAAGTTATCGATTGGCGGAATCCGCCCCCCTCCAGTTCTGAGGAGCCCCAAAAAGCCCAGTAGGGATAGGGTTAATCATGGATGGGTTAATCTAGCACTGGAGCGTTTGCAGCACCTACTAAAATCTGAGATTATATGCTGCCCGAGGAGGACTCCATTTGAGGCTCTGTGACAGGTTAAGAATATTGAAGATTTGCCGCTCATTTCATACAGAGTTGCAAAATTCAAGTTGAAGACACGCAACATCATTTCAGACGTCCTGTTTTTCATCAATAACCCACAAATAATGATGAAGTTTTACGAGTTCTACTTTCAGATTCTCACCACCACCATTCTCTCAAAAAAACGCAAGCAGATTATTGCTTAACAAAACTGCTAATTTGATTATCTTTATTAACATTTTCACTTGGAGCTTCCATGCTGGTACTTAGAAAAAGAAATAAAAAGGGTAAACGTTTTTTGGCAAACAAAAAAAAAAAATCTGAAAACTTTTGAGTTTTCTACTAGAAAATGATTCTTAATGAGTTTCTAAAATATAAAAAGTTTTTGGAGAACATAACCATGACAAACAATGCATGTACGTCATGATATAGTAGTGAAAACACCAATTAAAAACTGCTACTGTAGAGATTCCTTTGTGATGTAAGTGTACAGATTTCAAGGTGGCAATATGTTTAACTCTGTTGGAGAAAAAATAACAATTTCTTCTCTGCGAAATGCACGAGTTTCTTTTATTTGGCTCCGGCTTTTTGGCTTACTAGTTAAAGGGAACCCGAGGAAACTTTGCAAGTGTCTCTCTATCAACTATTACCAGCACGGAAGTGATACAGCAACAGAAGATTCGCTCGTTTTATCGATTCCTGTGATTTTCAGCGAAATTTTTATGTTTTATGTTTAATAATTTTTATTGTCATTATTGCAGTCACTATAATAAGAGAATTGTTTCTTAGTCTGCAGTTAACCCTTCAGTGACGTAAGATAGTGCCTCGTTTCTGCTGCTGCGACGAATTCCTAGGCTTTTACTTGCAAATTTCTCAAGAATGAATAATTATTGAAGAGCAGAAATATTACTGTTCTCTGATATATTTACCCATGCTCGTTTAGATAGGATTAAGCTTTTTTTTTATCTCAGGTTAAATTTTGTGAGGCTGGACTAGTCGGTTTCTCATAAACCAGTTCCTTAGCAAAACAAAAAAAAAAATGTAGCTACACTCTTTTTTTTTATGAGAACCTGAAAATTTTGAGTTGAGGCTCGCCTGAATTGTTCTCAATTGGTTCTAAATATCTCAAGGCAACACTGGCTTGAAGAGGCCATCACTAACATAGAATTGTTTTCTTCGTGAACAAATATGATCTATTAAAAGAAAAAGTTATTGACATTTGACTTCATCCTGATAAAGGCTTGGCTTTATCGCCAAAATGCAATTATCTTGATTATAAATTAGTGTTACTGCTCTTACCATTTGTGATTGATCTCAGGCTTAGTATATTCTCAACTTGTTCTTAATTTTTTGGCAAATATGAGGGTCATGTTCTTATGAAAATTGTTCTTATAAAAAAAGAGAGTATTTGTTATTTGGATCCCAGAATGCAGAAGACAAAAACAAACACTTGAACATCTGCAAAGATTTCACTGGAGTGAACTTCGTTGAGTCACTTTCAATAGCATCATAAATGCTTATATCAGAAAAGTGTTAATAGTATCCACCAACTTCCCTAAGATAGTGTGAACAAGGAGCAACAGCTAAAAGTCGACTTACCCATAGTTCTCTGCAGGAAACACTCACAGTGTGTACAAAAATGCTTTGCAGTAGAAGAAGTGCTCAATATGATGAACGCTTTTGCTGCTGGTTTTAGCTAGCAATGCATGCTATATATTTGCTGTCCAATATATTAAGCGTTATTTGCATCAAAGCTAAAAGAAATTTTTCAGATAATATTGTGATGAAACAAGTGAATAAGTCAGAAGACTGGCCAAAATAAGTTGCTTGACACGTACAAAATTTTGGCCCAGGTGCAATTATGACTGTACACTTTACAACAAGTTTTTCCAAGATTTTTGTCCGTTGTTATGTGCAGAGAAGACTTTAATCAATGACTGAACATCAATACCATATCGCGTCTCTTTCGCTCCGAACAGGAGCATGATTTCTGCAGAAAAGCTACAGAACTCTTAACCCTATCCACACCGGGTTCATTTTTGGAGTGGTGGTCCCGAGGGGCATTATGGCCCCCTCTCGATAACTTCAGAAAGACTAAACCTGTGTTGATGAAACTTGGCAGATATAAAGTATGTCGTTATACAGATAGTTTGGCATTATTATTTTATCGATGACGTCACTCATTTTTTGCTGGCGTCATCAAAATGACGTCACATGCTTGAAAAATGCCGAAAATGTCGATTTTCGAAAATTGCGATAAAAAGCTATTCCAGCTCAAAATAATGGAGTTTTTTATCATTTAATCAATCAATTTAATGGTATACTGTTCCAAAGATTTGTTTTTAGCATTTTTTTCAGCCGCTTTCTCCCTTTGGCATGTCAAATTTAGCCTACCGCACTATGACAATGACGTCATCACACTTAGCGGGTGGCACTCCGCAAATTTTTTTGCAGAAATATACCCCAGAATAAAGGAAAAGTCACCACTGAAACACTGAATCAATTGTTACGAAATTTAATGACTTCCCCAACATTTATTAAGAAATCTATTTCAGCAAAAAAAAATTGTGTAAGGTCAATTGCAGGTGGCTGCGTGACGTCATTTCCGAGGCAAGGTGTTCGTTTCCATGCAAGTTTTTGGTCTTTTGGCATCTATTATTACGTTTCTAAGCATTTCTGTTGAGTCAGTATTAATTTAGAGCCCTTTACAGATTTATAAAAGAATTGGGCAATTTTTCAGTGGAAAAGTACCTTTAGTGCTTGCGGCTTGGTCCCAGACCCCAACAAGCACGTGACAATAGGATAAATACAAAAATGAACTCGTAACACAATCTTCTAACTACCTACCAAGTTTCATCCCAAAAGGGTAAGAAATGTGGAAGTTATTCACGTTTTTCACCCCGGAGAGAAGTGGCACTTGGAAAGCCCAGGTAAAATAGGGTTAAAATGATATTCAAAAAAGTTTGGGCGTGGATACAGGGCTAAAGTAAAAATCAAGTACCCTGGGGCCATCGTCTGTCTCCATGAATTGTGGATGATCGTGTTTGACTGTTTACTTCCATCAGCCACATCCTGAAACGAAACGTCAGAGAGAAGTAAAGAACAGCTGACTGCTTCACATTAGCAAGATTTATACTTTAAGAATTATACAGATTTTCGATCGTTACCTATAACATGAAGCGAAAACTTGAAAGAGTAAATTGCAAAATTTCTTATGTTTTTCCCTCCTTCGGTAATGGTAAGAACAACGTAAGAACTAAGAGTGAACCATAACAGGAGGTGTAAAGGGGGAAGTAGCGTATGGTTCAGAAAAAATGCTTAGCTACAGAATTGTAGAACGTTGTATAATACGAGGTTATGTTCCAATTTTTTAGCTCATTTGGATGCCTGATTACCTGTCCCGAAAGCTGGGAACGAGTGATCAGAGATGGCAATGGATGAGTGGACTGTAAAAGGCTTTTCAAAAGCATAACAGATCGAAGGAGCTGTTTCGTGACTTCTTGATACCTGCATCTGATGCAAGCTGGCAAGAAGACACAAAAGTTGATACCTGCCTCCGATGAAAGTTTAAAAGCAATGTTGAAAAAAAACTTAATATTTTCTGGTATGCAAATCATGTATTATATAAATGTAGGGAACAATATTTCTACCGATCATATTGAACAGAGGATCTTAGCAAAAATCCTCAAATCTGCAATTTGCTCAAAGCTGCCCTGCTACTGTGCTCATATTTTCACTACCAAAAATGCTATGATGGCAATTTTTGCAAAAAGGCTTTTAGTAATATAAAACTCGGTACGAATGTAAAAAGCTTTCAACTCGTCTCTAACGAAGCTTTTCGCTAAGTGCGATACATTATCTACCGTTTTGAAAATTTCTGCAGTGTCAGCCTGCAGAGTTTAGAACAGAGCATCAGCAGCTAAATTTGTGCTTCAATTCAAGAGGAATTCTACACAATCAGTACGGGCACGAAGAGATGAAGGTACCATCTCAAGCACGATAAGAGCAAAGAGCAGTTACACTCTTTTTTGTAAGAACGATTTTATTAGGACATGAGCCTCAAATTTGCCTAAAAATTAAGAACAATTTAAGAACAAACCCAGGTTGAGTTTTCAACCCCAAAAGTAAGAACAGCCACACTATTTAAAGACAAAAGATGATCAAATTTTGTTATAAAGCTATGCTACTTGATAAGGATTGCTTCACACATCAATAACTTTTTGTTTTAATAAATATTTTTTCTATGTAGAAAGCGATTCTATGTTAGGGACGACCACTCGTTCAGCCAGTATTGTCTTGCGAAAAAAGAGCAAATTAGGAACACGTGTAGCTCATAATTGGAAGAAAATTAAGAACAGCAAGCCTTAGTTCAAATTTTCCGGTTCTTATAAAAAAACAGTGTACTGTATCGTTTTTGCAGTTTACGACTTTATCTGTGACGCAAACTGTTATGGCCCCGCAGCAATCAAAAATTCGTCCTAAAATGCTAACAAATTGTCTTGTTTTTACAATTCTTGCGCTTACCTACCTACACAGCCCTCTCGAAGCCATCGTTACTGAGTACAGCCACCCCCAGACTATCGTCACTGAGAAAGCTAGGTTTATGTATTTTGATTTGTACTTCATAGATTCGTTTTAACACGCAACCGTGCGTACTATAAGTAAATTAGTACTACGTGTAACAGAAAAAATAGAAAGCTATCATCTCTAGCACGTCATGCGAAATTGTAAGTGCCTGGGTGATAAATAAAACGTTCAGCAGAATCATCAAACTTTGCTGCTTGTACCTCAATGCATCTTGCGAGTGTTTACATCAACGTGGTGCGTGTTTGAATAAGTCGACCTATGTGGGAAATACAACCTACTAAAAGTACACTCTGCCAAAATAGAGCGATCAAACCATGACCGAGGTATGATTGAATTTCAAGCATTAACATTGTTTCGTTGCACATCTGCCTGAGTGTGTAAACAGCCGAGGCAATCAATTCTTCATTTATTAAGGAGCGCCATACCCTCTCATCTCAAGATCTTGTCGAAACCTGGGCTCAAGAAGTACATTAGATGGACACTATGGCACTACTGTTCATTCTATTTCTTGCCGTTGGAAATATTTATATGTGTTTCGGGGCAGATTTGTGCCTCGGTATTCCTAAGGCATGTGATGCTACTTTACAAGATATTACCTTGGCCGGATCCCATAATTCTGGCGCTGGATTTGATGGATTGCTGTATCACCACAATCCATTAATATCCGTACCGGCTGCAAGCTGTTGGTTCCGGAATCAAATGTTAAGCATCTATGACCAGTTAAAATTAGGAGTTCGATACTTGGATATAGATACATGCTACGAGGGTAGGTCAAAGTACCAGCCAAACGGGGCGTGGACTTGCCATAATGGACCTATGGGAGGACCGGTGGCAAAAATGTTGGATCAGGTCGATAAATGGATCAACGAACCGGAAAATAAAAACGAAGTTGTGGTTATTCATTTTAACCGGGACTTTGAAAAGAAGAATAAAGAAAAGATTGGTAGGAGCTTAATCAAATTATTGAAAGAAAGGTGGGAGCCAACAACACAACGAAAACTGACAGGAAACGTTATAATGGCTGATCATTTCTTTCAGAAACTTGGTTCAGCGATCCGGAAGAATCAACGTATTTTCGTCATCTTGCACGGAGATTTGGCAGTAGAGAAGCAACCGTATTTCTTCACTCACGATTATGTCGGTTACACATGGACATCTATGACATGGCTAGGTTCTAATAACTGTAAAGAACTATCGGCAGAGGTATGTTGTATCTCCAAAATGCTTCTGTTATGCTACCACCTAATATTGCCTTGCTGGCATGCCGTACAGTCTTTCTTCTTCAACAGGCCGGAAATAAAAAAAATAGTAAAAGAGGAACGACAGCAACAAAAAAAGAATCAACTGGATAAAAATCGTAGCCTCTACATGAATAATCGCGCATGCGCATTTTAGATATTAAGCTACAACTTTCAAAATGACAAAAATGCCAGTTGGGTATAAATTGACAAATTAGCTACATGTGCAGTGTGGCAAAAGCGCACATTTTTCATTCACCTACAATATCTGCTTGCTTAGAAGGTTTTGAGCTTTTTGTTTCAGCTGGCATCCGTTTATAAAATTCAACAGTGACGTCTTTTATGACGTGGGGTTCACATGTTGTGATAGTATTTTATATGAGAACAACTTCACGTTCACACGGCCCTCATATTTGTCTCAACATTACAACTAATCTCCAAACGAGTCCAGAACTTGACCCGAACTGTTCTTGATGTCTTAGCTCAAAGTTATTACACCCACTGTCAAAATATTGACACACATGAGCTGTTGCGCAATATATGTGTTGCTCGACAAACAACATACAATTTGTCTGCAACGAAAGAGTCGCAAGTCAATGTTCGATTGGATATGGGAACATCCAATAATTGCGTCACGCTAAATTTACCGTTTTAAGCGAAGACGAATTACTTTCAAGTTACGTTTTTAGCTTTTTTCAGTTTTCTTTGAGTGTCAATTTTTTAACAAATTATAATAACGATCAAAAATATCAATCGCTCGTCCAGATTGGCTCGAGTTTGTCAATTGCTGCTGTCCCACTTTGTACAATAACTTCTGGAATTCAAAAATATAGAACCCTGTTTACATGGGAAATAATACGGAAGAGCGTAATCGGAAGATGACAATCTCTTTCGTTGCGAAAAGTCTATTTTCTCTATTAGAGAAAATAAGCCATCTAGAAAACTTCTTAATGTATTGTCACGTTTTGCCGAGAAAACCACCCATCGCCGCTTTTTGGCGTCCCGCTGAGGCACGAAAAATGGCGAGACCCCACCCTCCTAGCGTGACGTAATTATTGAATGTTCCTTATGCCTGAGTAACTTGCTATTTGTGGCTAATTGAACAATCGTATTTTGGTAATATCTGGAGATTGTGACTTATGGGTTTTTTATTTGATCATGTAAATAAAAGAACAAAGGTCATAAATAAATTCAGTCCACCAATGCACATTGCTACAATCTTGTTCAAAATATATTGAGACTGGCTGATGATTTTCTCTTATTCAGTTATTACTTACCACTCTGTGATATGAAACCCCCTCCCCCATCGACGATGCTGAGGAAATGCTTCAACAGTATTCAGAATATCATAGGGTAGAATTTCCAGTGATCAGACAGCCTTGTAGATGAGGGGAGGGGGTAAGATTCACTTATAACGATAAAAGATAGTGCAGTCTCATATATTTTGAACAAGATTGCAGAAACTGAGTCAAGATACTAGATAAACGTCGTTCAACACCTGCAAAAATTTTTGTAGCAATTTTAATGCTAAGTGCTTTTTTGGCAAAATATCTTAAAATATTCAGTGTTTTATTTTTCCTGTTAAGTATCTTGTCCGCAATTCCATATATGTACAACATATAATGCTCTGCGTGTATTCTTTTGTATAACTGGCTCTTGCCTCATACAGATTCCCATAGGCTAGATTCCATGATAAATTTATTTCGTATTTCAGGTGGCCAAGAAATGCACTCGCGCAACCAGCATTCATCCATTTGTTCGACTAGACTTGTTCCTTTCATCCGGACTGTGCGTAGATGATCTGGCCAAACACTGCAATGCCCTCATCGATTCTACATCAAAGAAATGCTACAGAAACATTCACAACTACAAGCCCTCGAATCCAGCAACTGTCAATTTTATTGTTGTTGACTATATCGGGTCAGGTCTTGGTCGAAAAGCAATATCTGTGGCCAAAGAATTGACCAAAGTGCATCTACAATCATTGCCAAAATATCTTCGCCAAACCATTTTGGCGAAGATTTTTGGCAGTGATTGTCTGAATTTCGTG
>JAOBRC010665453.1:0-10623 GCA_027575255.1 Scolionema suvaense | reverse complement strand
CCACAAGCTCGTCGTAACTTTTATCTCCAGGCTTACCAGGCTGACTTAGGCCTCTGAATAACTTGTAACAAGCTGCCTCACAAGAACTGAGCAATATTGCTCGCTTTTTCTCTGGATGTGTAATGCCATTTGCCACAAAAAAGAAATCAATTTGCTCCACGTAACTGTTCCAATCTTCTTTCTGACTCAGATAATTTCCCAAAAGTTGTCATTTTTCCTCGTCGCCAATAAAATAACTCTGAAGCAAATCTTGAGTCAACGCAACAAGAAAATAACAAGCTTCTACTGATTCAAGTAGATGTATTGAGTATAGGACTTCTCTCAATCTGATCGACAATAACACAACTGAAAGTCCCTGCACGTACACGTGTCCTACAGCCAAAGCGGAAGATTTTGCACTGTCCTTCCGTGGTGGCGCTACTACTTAACAAAATGCAACTTCAAAACGCATGTTAGCAGCTAAAGCCACCTCGGCACAGCCGAAACAACAAAAACATTCGTTCTATAAAAGCCTAGAAGATCTAAAAAATCGATCAAGCTTGCCAACGCTTCCACCACAATGGAGTTTACAACATACATTATCAGATTTAACAGTAACTCTGAGAACTGGCAAGTATGACATTCCTGAATATGAAATATTGTTTGAGTGTTTGAGTGTTTGGGTTGGTGTCTACCTGACAATCAATTTATCTACAAGCAAAACTGACGGTCAGTCAGGAATATAATATTCACAGTTAATTAAGGATCAGCAAAAGCCCATTTTGTACCCGGCGGCAAAGATCTTCACATCTCAAACAATTCCACACACACCCGTTGGAAAATTGAAAGCGTACTTGACATCGTCATAATCTAATGAAGATCTTGAAACCATTCCCAACACCCATAAAGCAACAAGTATGCTATAGATCCCAGAGCTGTTACATAGTAAATCAGTCTAAAGACATATGTGATAATTGTGGAACAGTTGAAGAAGACGGCCTAAAATTAGAAAGAACCAAAACAACGCAATTTCTATCACCTGTGAGTTTAAAAGCTCCAATAAGTCAGAACTCATCAGAACGAATCATTAAAACATTAAAAGAACAACGCAAAACAACAACACGACTTCAGCAGGAGATAAGTAAGTTGCAAGAGGAAATCAGCAGACAACAATCAAGAGAATCAAGAATCAAAAATCAAGAAGACGGGCAATACCGATTTCTCTGGAAGATCACAATGCCTTTCAAAGCTTGTACAATTCAGCAAATGAATCTGACATCCCATAGTTTATGAAGTTATTCTGGTCTGAGCAACAATTATACCTGTCCACCGCAAGCAATGGAATTCGATGCCACTCACAAATTATCAAATTCTGCCCGAATTAGCTTCAAAATCAGGTGCAACATAAGATGAGCTACGGTACGACAAAAAAAAGGGAACTGGGATCCTTGTCCTACCAAGTAAATGTCGACTACGAGACTTTCGAAATTGCATTCGGCCAGAACGTGGATTTAACTCAGAAATTGTGGAGGAACTATGCAATAAAATAAAAAATTTCTTAATAAATGAACGTTACGTAATTATTGCATTCGATGAAAATGCCAGGAAAACCTGGCACGCGATAAACATACTGGGGTATGTTGATTTGAGAAGTGAAGATTTAAATATTGGGTCATTCCGAAATCAAGAACAGTTAGCAACACATATGTTAGTATTTTTCGTACTTGGGCTTGTAAACCCCTTCAAGTTCGCATTCGCAAATTTCGCCACTGTAGGAGCTACCTCTACACATATTTTTTCAATGTTCTGGAAAGCAGTAAACATTTTAGAAAATACTTGCAATTTGAAAGTATTAGCAGCAAGTAGTGATGGGGATTCAGCAGACAGGGCATTATACCGCATGCACAAGCAGATGAATTCAAATGACTTAGAAAACACAGATGTAGTATTCAAAGTGAAAAACATTTTCAGTGAAGATGACAGGTGACTTTATTTTATTTCTGACACTCCCCATTTAATCAGGACCTCTAGAAACTGCTTGTATAATTCAGGGTTAGGGAGAGCAAATAGGCATATGTGGAATTATGGTCTCTAGCTACTATGGTCCCATGTGGCCAAACTTAACTATGAAGACCAAGAAATGGGACTGCAATTGCTACCACACCTTACACCGGCCCATGTTAAACTGAGTTCGTTTTCTGTCATGAATGTAAAATATGTTGCGAATATTCTTAGTAGTACAGTTGCTAACGTTCTCAAACATTACAGTGGTCCAGAGATGCATGGCATCAGTGACTTTGGTAAGATTATGGACAAAGTTTTTTGACCGCGTTAATGTGAGAAGCATTGATGCATGGAAACAAAAGCGAAAAGATAAAGCCATTTACAAATCCATCTGACTCTTGACTTGATTGGCTTACAGGGGATTCTATTACGTATTTTGATAACTGAAAAGCGTCTATAGATGAACGGCTTGGAAACTTTAGCGATTATGCCAGGTCGAACATACTCATTTCTTGGTAGACATTTGAGGGGCTTAAAGTCACAGCAAATGCAGTTTCTGAAACCGTAAAGTTTATGCCTCAGAATGGAGTGTCATATGTTCTCACAAAAAGGTTTAGTCAGGACCTATTGGAGAACTACAAAGATCAATTGGTCGTCGTAAGGACAATCCCAACGTTCGTGATTTTGGTTACAATAACCACAACATAAGAAACCAGAAAACTGTGCGATCAATAAGAGGAAATGTTATGGGAGAAGAAAATGGACCCAACAAAATTGATGGCATACCCCTCTCATGCAAAACCACAAAACGAAAGAAGCTTGAATGATGTTTCGAAAACCATACGATTTGTGACTGTAATCTTTAGAGTTAAGATCATAACAAGGTACTTTTCAGTTCATGATTAATATTTAACATTGTGTTGATTTAGCTATTCTTGTGCGTTTTATATGCCGTCTATAAGAAAAATAATAAAAGTCTGGTCTCCCTAACACTATATTAAAACATATTAAATTAGTAGGTCAAACTCACCAAAAAATATTAATTGGAGGAACAATACAACTGTGGGCAACATGGCATTAAAAAATGGTGATCAGTTGTGACTCTTTTCCGCATATTTATGTAACTCTTTTCTCAAAGATTTTGCTTGACCAGAAGTCTTGTGGCGTGCTTTGTGGCTTTCTGTTTTCGATTTCGCGTACGAAAATGATTTAACACGCACATACATTGTTAGCAATTTCTACAATAAATGTTGGGCGGAATTGCTGGTGACTTCAAGATCTGCAGCAGCTTTGCCATATTCACCTTGCACTTTCCAGTCACAGCATGAGTTTTCAACAATTTTGACGTAATCAATTCTTCTCTGTTGTACTTTGACATAATTACAGAAATATTTCTCAGCACAAGAGAACATATCAAATATCGGTGTTGTCACTTTCCACAATCCACCCTTATCTCGTATGTTAACCAGGCCATGAAACTCACTGCTTGTCTCACAACTTTTTCTAGCCATCTCCTCGGATAAGTACCCCTGCTCTCTCTCATCATTCACACTGGACTTCTGGGAATATCTGATTCTACTGTAAAATGTTCTCAAAACAGTACCCTTAAATACTCCAATCCATCCCTTTGCTTTTGAGACAAGTAAAGATCTTGTGAGGTGCTCTTGTCAGCAGAAGTGTCACTCTTTTGCAATTGGTTCTCATCAGCTAAGCAGGCAATGAGGGATGAGATTACTTCCGTGCTGAATGTTACAGCACACAATTTTGATAATGACGGGAACCAAGCACCTCCAGAAGCAGAGTTGTACAAAATTGGATAGAGCTTCTCTAAACTGCCACCACTGCCGTGTTAAGCCAGCGGTTCTTTAATAATTCATGAATGCAGTTTGCATCTTCTATGGTTAGGACCACAGAAGAAAGCTCATTTCGTACAGCCTTGCTTAGGCAGAAATCCACACTAAGCAGCAAAACTTTGGGCGACAGATTTTATTTCAATAGGGTTGATAGTGGGAGGCGGTTTTACTGAAGATACAGAGTCAATTTTTTTCAGGACTGGCATGCTTAGCTTTAACGTGTCGTCTCAGGCCACCTTACGTTTGGTATGCTTTGTCATAGAAACTGCGCTTGTAGTCAGTGCCAGATTCAGGTAGCTAAAACATAAAAAAACATCTATTAGCTAAAACTAATAAATAATCCAGTAATAAAATATATAAATCGTTCTAAATGACTGCACATATAAATATTTCTATATACGAAGAAATATTAGGGGCCTAGTGTAACTCACCTAGTTACGTCATATAGGTATAAGCGCTAGAAAATGCCCTTAAATTTCTAAACGTAAGACGTTGTGCCAATGACTTATAGATCGGATATCAGAGACCAGAGACACAGCACGTTTTTAGCTTATTGTGTATGGTGGCACCTACACTGCTGTAAGGTTCATAGCTAGATGTTGGATGCAAAGCTATTGAGTATTTATTTAGGGATGAGTCCATAGCATAGAGACTTCTCTGAGTGGACTTGCTCCTTCGTGACACTCAAAAGAACGACAATGCTTTATTATCTTTATCAATAGGTAGAATCAAACAAACTATTCTGGTAATGTTTCAAGCACAACAGGATAGCAAAATAGATATATCCTTGTGTGTGTATATTTACATAGGCCTATAGCTACTTACAGCTAGCTGTTTTGTTGACAGTTCCTGCTTTTGTATATAGGTACGTAGACGGTTGTGTCCTTTCGGGCAAAAAATGCCGTGATTTGACTCATAATACTGCAAAACAAACTTCTAAGAGCTCTGCCAGGCTAGAGTGGGTATTACCTTAAAGCAATACAACTGTCAAAAATGATATTAACATGGTTGAAAGTCCTTTCAAATTTGAAAACTTTGGTCTTTATTTCATGTAAAAACGTGCTTTCTTTCAAGAAATACAGGCCTTTAAAGTTGCAAAGTTTCTGCCATCTTCCTTTGGCATAGTAATTATGCATGACGTTGGTTATGACCAATGACATTAGTGAATATTTATGATTGAATTGTGCCCGATCTAAGGATAGTTAAACATGTTTGACTACAGTTCTTTTGTCAGACAATGGATATGTTCAATAAACCATCTCCAGAATTCTTTTTACTGGTTGGTTACTATGGCTAGCAGTGTCCCTAGTGATGGTCATAAGTGATGTCATAGCTTAATGTGAATCAAGCAGGGAGGGGTGCATAAATTATCCAAACTTTGAAGCAAGTTTGTAGGACAACCGCTGAAGCTTTTCACCTCAAATAAAAACCAAACGTCATCATTTTTCATGTTCTATCCATGAGTTGAATATCATTTTTGACCGTTGTCCGTTGACCGTTGTCCGTTGACCGTTGCTTTAAAGGGATTTTTTGTGGGGATTAATTTTTGCGAATTTTGCGATTTTTTGCTAAAGTCGCAAAATTAAATCCAAGCAAATTTATCAAATTGAAGTTTTAACTAGACTAAAAGCAAACAGAACAAGTTTTTGATCGTTTGTCAATAACAATGTGCTTGGACTTCTCTCAGTTTGCATGTTAACAGCTTCCTCCCTTGCTTTCATTGATGTGCATTCGCTAAATTACTTCCATATATTTTCTCTGCGAATCCCTGATTCGCAAAAATAAATCCACGCAAAACGCGTCGAAAATTGAACTCTTAAAAATCAGTCCACGCAAACATTTATCCCCTTAAGGTAGGTTGTTGGCCGGTAGTTGTAGGACAGATACCTTACTTAATAAGGTTACTCGGACCATTAGCTAGCCCCTAAATGAGGGTACAAGCTTTCGAACCGCGGCCGGCATTGGCCGACACTATCCACCTTCAACGCTACAGATATACTAATCACAACAAAACAAAAATAGTTCTCGTTGCGCTCATTCACTCACCTCGTCAACAGCAGCATCCATTTCCTTGTTCAAATCAACTTGATTCTCAGAAGCAACCTCTACTTCACCAGAACTATTAGACGGTAAACTTTCATCAAGTAACTGAAAAGCTAAATCAAAAGTCATCGCCTGTGAAAAAATCATCTGCTTTGGTCATGGTGAGCGACAGAAATCGTATGTCTGAATCTGCTCACTGCCAGACAGCCAGAACGCAACACAGCAATATTGCATTTGCTCGGAACATTGTTGTTGTAATCCGATCACGTGATATTGATCCAAGACAATCACTGAGAGCGTAGCACGTGGTTTTATATTGCGCATTAAGCACCTTTGCTGAAAACAGGAGAATACTGTGATTTCTTTGCGTCGATGGCCATCCCCATATACCTACGGCCCAGAGGTACATATCAACATCAGGAGAGCAGAACAACAAAAATACCGCAGAACGGCCCGAGTGTCCAGATTAGGGATTTTCTGTGACTATGGCCGACAGGAATCATTTCTCAGCCTCATCGGTTATAGTCAGTGTCCCCCAAAAATACGAATAATTTGAGCTACCGAAACAGACTGAAAGCTTATGAATATAGATATATATGTTACCTGATTCGCTCTCCATATAACCAAACACCTTTACTTCGCAAAAGTTCATGACCCCAGCTTGAGGCAGGCTTATCCTAACATAACGTGCTTCAGCTTGATTTCTACACTCAATCAGGATTGACTCCTCGCTTACTGTGGATCCTGCTTGACCGCATTTTACAGCGGTGCCACTTTCAGATGTCAGAGTTACTTCAAAATTGCTCATTCGCTCAGAGCAGCAATCCAGCCTGTTATAGAGCACAACCTGAAAAGAAAGAGCATTTCATGTTCATTCATTACGTAATCAGAAAACAATGGAATAAATATTTGCACAATAGAGTCAAGCTATGGTGGTTTCTTAATTCTGCAGATTTCTAAAGTAATATTGTATATTGTATATTGATCATCGTCTTGTGATGAACTAAACTGGCTCAGACAGTTAAGATGAGGTGGGTGTACGGATAAGCTCCTTTGCAAGTTGAAGTTATACTGGATTTCATCTGTATAATGAGGCAGCAGAATTAATGAATACCTATGAAAGCACTTACTTTCACTATAACGAACTCCTCTTGTAAATCTACTTCCCAATACGGATTTTCCTCATGCTTCGTCGCAATACATGTACCACTATACCAGTTTTGCTCAGTGTTGCCATCTACAGCCCTGGAAGGACTGAGATCATCGATGGAAGATGATGCTTTGGCTGGCTTATAAGCAGCCAGCTCAACAGCAACTAAAGTGATAAAGTGTACGAAGATCATTGAGAATAGATAAAATTGTAATGCTGTTACTCATGGAAGTGTTACGATAAATTGGAAGGCATTCTCATTAGAAGAGAGGAGAGATAAATTCAACTAAAACACTATTTCGAAACATATTCATGGAAATACCTTATTACGTCAAATTAAGCCGCGTACTTAATTATGCCGCACCTTCAAAAATGCGGCTTAATAAAAGTGCAGCTTAATTAATGACGCGGCTTAATAGAATGCGGCTTCTATAAGGACCAGGCAGGTTATAGAAAAACTCAACTGCGCTAAGTGACTTTATTCAATACACTGTATCACTGTTCACTTTCATCATCACTATTTTCTACCTCGACATTAAGTTCTTCTAAAATATCCTTGCTTTTATCATGAAAAAGTCAATCTGTTGTAACTTTTTGTTGAGTATTAAGTGACTCCTGCGGCTTAATTAAAACCTCACAAAACCCTAATTTTGTCAAAGTGCCGCTTAATTATAGCGCGGCTTAATTTAATGCGGCAACATTAGGTGCGCGGCTTAATTTGACGTAATAAGGTAGAGAATTTTGAACTCACACAAAGAGTGAGATCAGTTATTGTAACTGTATCAAAACTGTATTGTCTTATCTAAAGAATTGATTAAGGTGGTCACCTGGAGAAAAAGAGGCAAATTTTGGAAAATGTATTGAATTTCGGATTTTTGTTGATCTTTGCCCACAATGTATCGTAGAATTCGGCTTTTGCACTTGCAGAATCGTAACTGTATCATAAACACCTAAAATATTGAATTTTATGAGGCATGGTTGCTGTTGTGTTGACAGGTTTGCTGGAATGTATCTCTTCATACCCTCCGTCTTCTCGACTTTCCAGCTCCTTGCGGTCAACATCTTATGCTCTAAACGTTTCATAATATACCGTGGAAATTTGCGACAGTATTCTCAACGTATTACTTTCAGTTTGAGATACAACGTATCACCTTCAGTTCAAGATGCTCTCCTTCCAGGAAAGGGTCTGCCAGAGATATTTCTAGGGTTGTTGTTTTTATTATAAAGCAGTCAGTAGTGGCTGTGCTGTGCTTTGAAGTGAGCTGTTTTTCCTCTGCAACAGAAATTGAAGAGCTTATAAGGCTAAAAAGATGGATGCAAACGTATTTCAGCATATGAAAAGCATTTGTGAAAGGTTTCATGGCCTGCTATTTATCTGATGAGGCAGCCTCTAAAAGGTCTTCGGCTGTGAGGGTGACTAGGGTGAGGTGTAAGAATCCTGTTGGGTCAGAAACTGAGACACCTAATATCATATCCTTATCTGCCTAGTGTATTTTTTAGTTTATAATTTCCATGAATTACATGAAGCACCTTCCACCTATCCTTGCAGTGTCTGTTGTTAAATAGAAAGTGTCAAGCATTAACCTGTCCTATAACTGATGCAAGAGGATTCAAAAGTTGACATTTTTTTTACATCTATTGTCATTTGCAACCTAGTGTCTGGTGATTTTGAATGTCCAGAATCCAATAGAAAGCTGAAGGCTGTACTCACATGAGAAGTTGAAATATGGGCATAATCTGTCTGTGCTTTGTAAAGTATTGCGGGTAAGCATTGTGACTGCAACAAAGCATGGCGTTCGTTTAGAAAAAAGTTGCCAAAAAGTCGGTAAAGCGACAAGGCCGGGGCGTCAATACCATTTCGTGCATGGAGCATCACCAGATAGACAGAGGTGCCTTTGCTCTGTCGTACAGAGATAAACCATTTTATGCTGTGGAGCTAGGGATAGATAGATAGAATAGGTGCTGCATTTTATAGTCATACGCAATTTGTTGGCATATTTTCAACTATTGATGAGATCGTCACTGTCATCTGCAATGGCTTTTGGAACCGAAAGATTTTCATAAATGCGCTCTGGTGCTATGTCTGCCTTGCACATCATGTTTTGTAATTGTTTCTCAGTATGAACCTTCAATGTGGAGATCTGTGATTGTCTCTCGGTCTTTAATGTGGGGATCTGGTGAGCCATAATCATTATCAGCATTATGGAAACATGTGCTAGAAGCAGTTGGTGACATTCATGTACTTCTCACTTTTAACTTCTCACTTCTCTCTGTTCCAATCGTCATGGCTCTTCCCTGACGACTTTAGCATCATCTGGATGACTTCTTGCTTTATTGTGATTTCGCGCAACAACCACATCCCCTACAGAAACAGCTGGTTTCAGCGGAATTTGCTACTAATTGTTGATATTTTCCTGGTATGCTTCTGTTTCTTATCTTTTAACTAAGCCTGAGTAGTTTCACCACCTGAAACTGTTGATCATGGGAATGTCTCTTCTTAGATATCGCAAAAAATCATCGTTGCTGGAGCAAGACCGGTGCGAGGATGTGTTTTATCTCTGAATTGCTAAATAATTGCCTAAACGTATCACCCTCACGCATTCCTGTATGGAATATACGCATCCATTGTCTTGCCACGAGGCTTCATGGACATTTCAGCAGGATTTGCTGTAGGATGCATGGGAGCTATGTGATGCATTTCAATACCACGCTGAACTCAAAACGTCTTCTCTGCTTCTGAGTTACAAGGGGGTCCATTATCTGATATTTACCTGGGGTTTCCAGAGACATCCTATATGTCACCCAAAACTGGGAGTAACTTCTCTGGACTAGCAGAGGTAACAACCCTTGAGGCTGAGAATCTTGAAGCTGAACCGTGTGTCTCGCCAAATATCACCCATGAACGTTATGCACTTCAAATGACTAAATTCCATTAAATATTCATACGATACAGCGCAAATGCTTGCCAAAACTGATCACTTTAGCTTATTTGGTCTTTTCCTTAGTCAGGCGAAAGTGACAAATGAATGCTACGGCACAGAATTTCATAAGAGAAACGTTTGACAGAACAACTTGAAATTTAGCCTGAAGATGCGGGTATAAATTCTGAGTGTTCTGACATTATCATTTTTTGGATTTGTTGATGACATTGGTGTTGAACAATGCCTAATTTATGCTGGATCGATCAAAAAAAACTTATGAATTTCTGTGACACATAAAATTGGCATATGGAATAATTAACCCTATCCAGACCGGGGTCATTTTGGCGGTGGTGGTCCGGGGGGGGGGGGCACTATGGCCCCCCCCTCCGTAACTTCGGAACGACTTAACCTATGATAATAAAACTTGGCAGGTATAAAGTATGTCATTATAAAAATAATTTGGCATAATCATTTTATTGATGACGTCACTCAATTTTTGCTGACGTCATCAAAATGACATCACATGCCCGAAAAAGGCCAAAATGGTCAATTTTCGAAAATTGCAATAAAAATACCTTCCTGCTCAAAATAACAGAGTTTTCTATCATTAACTCCATCAATTTAGTGGTATACTCTTCAAAAGACTTGTTTTTAGCATTATTTTCAGCCGTTT
>JAOBRC010665342.1:0-10624 GCA_027575255.1 Scolionema suvaense | reverse complement strand
CCAAATTTGTTTTAAATGAAAGCTAGATAAATTTGTGGAAAAGTCAACAAAAACCAAGCCCTTTGGGCTTGGCAAAAGAATTTTACCCGAGGAAAACATGCAGGGGGTGGATTCCACCCCCCCATACTCTGTAGGGTTAATTCCAGATAGACAAGCTTCTCCTAAAAACTGCAGCAAATACACTGACGGCACAGGCAACAAACGAACAAAGCCTGGCATGATATTAGGTAGGTATACGAATAGATATCAAGATTTTAGAAGATTATCACTAATCTAGACAGACATAGACTGATAGAGTAGCTATAGATATATATACATATATCTGTCATCCAATCACGGACAATATTTGGCCACATTACCAGAATACTCGTGCATTGACATTAAACTGACTTCTTTTCCATTTTGACTCCCCTCCCCCTCTGAACAATGATGCTTTCACGGCAATATATGCTGCGCACAGTCGGCAAGCCAGAAAGATATCTTCACATCATTGTTTCTGGGGGGGGGGGGGGGGGGGGAATAATTAGACTCTGCTTGATTTAGATCCAAGTACCAATAAATTTTGTCCCAGATTGTAGCTAGCAAACTCCACGAGAACTGGCTACCTATAACATATAAGGAAGCTTGCCTAACCTACAGCCTAGTAAACGTGACAAGAACCGGCTGTAGGTAGCTTGCCTAACCGTTAGGGTGTAGGTATAGCAGCTATCCTACGTTACGTATCTAGCTTAATGCTACAGACCTAATGCCTTTCTAGGCATAGGTCGAGGTGGGTAATAGTGGTAGTCTAGTCCCAATTCTTAGGTAGCTTAGATTGCTACAACACCGTAATACGACATGCGGCCACGGCTGCACAAGCGAATCTATAATAAAACCCGTCATCGTGAAAATTGCGCCGCTTTTATTTGAGTCTGATGTAGAAATACTAATCATAACTAATCATATTTATATTACCAATAATTCACTAGACAAGCAGCAGTAGCTAACAACTCACTAGACAAGCAGCAGTAACAAGCAACTCACTAGACAAGCAGAAGTAGATAACAACTCACTAGACAAGCAGCAGTAGCTAACAACTCATTAGACAAGCAGCAGTAGCTAACAACTCACTAGACAAGCAGAAGTAGATAACAACTCACTAGACAAGCAGCAATAGCTAACAACTCACTAGATAAGCAGCAATAGCTAACAACTCACAAGACAAGCAGCAATAGCTAAAAACTCACTAGACAAGCAGCAGTAGCTAACAACTCACTAGACAAGCAGCAGTAGCTAACAACTCACTAGACAAGCAGCAGTAGCTAACAACTCACTAGACAAGCAGAAGTAGATAACAACTCACTAGACAAGCAGCAATAGCTAACAACTCACTAGACAAGCAGCAGTAGCTAACAACTCATCAGACAAGCAGCAATAGCTAACAACTCACTAGACAAACAAAAGTAGATAACAACTCACTAGACAAGCAGCAATAGCTAACAACTCACTAGACAAGCAGAAGTATACAACAGCTCACTGGACAAGCAGCAATAGCTAGCAACTCACTAGACAAGCAGCAGTAGCTAACAACTCATCAGACAAGCAGCAATAGCTAAAAACTCATTACACAAGCAGCAGTAGCTAACAACTCACTCGACAAGCAGCAGTAGCTAACAACTCACTAGACAAGCAGAAGTAGATAACAACTCACTAGACAAGCAGCAATAGCTAACAACTCACTAGACAAGCAGCAATAGCTAAAAACTCACTAGACAAGCAGCAATAGCTAAAAACTCACTAGACAAGCAGCAGTAGGTAACAACTCACTAGACAAGCAGAAGTAGACAACAACTCACTAGACAAGCAGCAGTAGCTAACAACTCACTAGACAAGCAGCAGTAGCTAACAACTCATTGGACAAGCAGCTGTAGCTAACAACTCATTAGCAGCAGTAGCTAACAACTCACTAGACAAGCAGCAGTAGCTAACTACTCACTAGATAAGCAACAGTAGCTAACAACTCATTAGACAAGCAGCAGTAGCTAACAACTCACTAGACAAGTTGCAGTAGCTACCAACTCACTCGACAAGCAGCAGTAGCTAACACCTCGCTAGACAAGCAGCAGTAGCTAAAAACTCACAAGACAAGCAGCAGTAGCTAATGCAAGCAGCTGTGATTAGTTGGAAGAAGCCAATAAAGCCATAAATTCACGATTCGCAGTTACTGTAATAACTCAATTAAGCCCCCGGGGACTTGGAAATGGATTTGGGCTTGGGGTCTTATTTTAAGGGGAGGGGGGGAGTTATTCGAAGGGGGCCTTATTAAATTCCTATGACTGAAAGGCCTTTCTGGTGCTGGATTTGTTGTAACATTTTGATGATTTGACTCATAAGTGAACTATTGTTTGACGTTCTGAATGAATTAAAGGTGCAAAACATGGAGAAGGAACTGGTCACCAACTATTTCCATTACATATTGTAATTTTGGTTGGTTCTGACACGTTTTTGAAAGGATGCAACCATTTAATTTTGATCACACTTCCTAGTGTGGGGGCTTATTCGAAGGAGGGGGCGTAACCGAACCTTTACGGTATAAGGCTCAACAAATCAGTGAAAGTTGACCATCTTAATTGTTCCTTCATTAGCACCCCCCACTTCTCACCAGATGCAGTTATGCCAAATACATGTTTAGGTCAGCACGGCCATTTTGTAACACAGTAATGGGTTTAGAAACAAGCAACGTACACCCAATCAACAGCTATATACACCATTTCAGACACGCAAGATTCAGACAATCATGTCGTGAAGTTTCCATGGATGGCAACGATTGCATCTAATCATGGGAGCTCTATTCGTGAACCATTGAAAGAATTTTGTGCATGTTGAACAGCATACGATGCTTCTCATCTTATATGTAGTAACCTCCGTGACCCACAGACCATTTTGCAAGTTGTTTTCATGCAATGTATCGTGGGATAGCCAGGGGCAGATTAGACTAATGGTACAGTGCCAAAAGTCATGACCCGATGTAATGATAAATTTTGTTATCAACGGGTAATCGAGTGAGCACTTTAGGCATAGAAAATGATCTCCATTAGAGATATCAACCACTATTTCAGAGATGTTTGTCCCTAACCTGGCCATCCCACAATGCAATGCTACAGATACGTTGATTATGCGATCACGCGGCTCGGACATACTGCAGCAAATAGTATCCTGCTGCAGAGCAGTCGGTTGGTTGAAATAGGCACTGTTTGTGGCTGCCTAGTCTATGGTTGCTCACCCTTTTGCTGGTTGCTTCATGTACCAGGTAAGAGCCTAGATCTTATGAAACACCATTGACCCATCATGTCTTACTTTTTCTGCTTTAAAACGCCATCCTGACAAACATCTCTATCACTATTATTTGCACTTTTATATTGATGTTTGCCCAGTCATGATTTTTATTAGCAAGTGGATGAAGAGACGAGGTTCTGTAAACCTCAGCCGTAAGAGATGATGAGCGCAAGAGCACAACGTCCTGAAAAAATTATAATAATAAAAAATGTAAGAAAATTTGAGGTTCGTTTTTCGCCAAGAAAACAGAGTTTCGGGTTCAATAGGTGTTAATAATTTACATGATTTTGGATGTTTTTTTAAAGAAAGGATTTTTGTAACTTAGGAATAAATATTCTTTAGGTCGCGACATGGCATGATGAATCTGTAATGTGCTAGTGGCTTTCTTGATGAATCAACAATAACGACACGAGAGAAAGGGCTGAGAACACTGCTAGAATTAGCACAAGAAAGAAGTTTTTAACACTTTCTAATCATCTACGTGCGAAGGCTTCCACTGATCCAATAGGAAAAGTTTACGTCCATCACGATTGTCGTCTGAAGTTTGTGAAGAAGGAATCGAGGAAGTCTAATAGTATGTACGATGTGGTAAACAAATGACTAAGATCCTGTCAGCCGTCGTTTGACTGGAAAACCTGTTGTTTTATATGTGGAAAAGATGTTGTAATAGACCGCAAGCATCCGGGAAGAGGACAAAAAATTGTTCAGGTACAAAGTCTTCCTCTGACAGATAAATTCTTGAAAATTTGTCACAAGAGGAACGATAGCTGGAGCGAGGAAGCGTAGATGCGTATCGGTAACTGTATTAACTCAGTAGCTGTAGAAGCTGTGTACCATGAGCGTTGCGTTGACTTTGCATACGAAGCATACGATGGGGTTGTAAGCGATCATGTATCACCAGACCACCTTGCTAGTCAGTCACAGCTTATGCACTTAGACCAGAAACAGACTAGCCTCACAACAGAGTTGACGAAACAATCCTACGAACAGCGCGCCTGTGGGTCCAGTATCTTGGTTATGTTGAAATAATGAAAATTTTCATCCGAGCTGAACGGACAGGAAGCTGGAACCTGCACCTCTTCGCAGTGAAAAAGATGTTGAACCTATTAGCAGCCACGGGTCATATCAACTACGCAAAGAGTCTTTACCTGCAGTTAATGCTTCAGCTCCCTGGCGAACATCCATTGCTATACAAATGCTTCACCGAGAAGGTCTACCACACAATACCAAGGAGCGATCGTTTCTGCGCAGGCCTATGGTCGGATCTCGTTATCGAACAGGTCATGATGAGGTCCGCAAAGATTCGTGGAGGATTAACTCGTGGACGTGGTTTCTCAGAATCAGTCAGACAGTTGTGGGTGCTTACTGTGCACCAATGTGCAGACGTTCACGATGCAGTGACCACTCTTAATAAGTTATGTCATGCAGCTAGCAAGCAACATGTAGACATGAGTGCAACTCGAACCCAGAGGGATTTTCGAGACTTAGAAACTGTCAAGCATTGGTTCTCCATGCATTCACCAGTAGGCGTGAGGAAGAGCTCAAATCACTGTCTTCTGGACTAGCAGCTACCTTAGAATCTGGGGTGAACTGTGTGACAAAACAGAAGAAATCGGATACATGATGCAGCTACATCTAGATAATATGACGCCTCCCAATTCAAAGATCAAACGTTCAAGAAAAGTCAAACTCCTCGAAGCACTGTACAAGAGTGTGAATATTAGCTCGGGAAAGAGTGTTATCATCAAACCTACTGCTTTGTTTATCCGCCTGATAGCTCTTGCACAGCGTGAAGAAGAGGTAGAAAAGCATTTTGAATTTGAATTGATCACAGAACCTATGTCCCTGTTTGCTGATGGTATGATGCGAAAACCTAACAAATCAGTCTTACGGAGTGTATTCCTGAGAAAGCTGAAGGAGGTTGATGCGTTTGCCATGAATGTTGTTGATGGTGGAGCTCTATTACACAAGGTAACCTGGCGTAAGGCATGTACTTTCAAGGAAGTATGTGAAGCATATCTTAAGTACGTGTGGGGGCATCACGGCCAGTGTTACATCATCTTTGAAGGGTATGATGATGGTCCTACAACAAAGGATCACGAGCCACAAAGACAGAGTTTGAAGAAAAAGAGATCAACAGACGTGGACGTGCAAGAAGACAACATCAATAAAAGCAAAAGAGACTAGTTTATGGCAATCAGTAACAACAAATCTAAGCTAGATCCTTAGAGGAGACTGCCCAGAGAGTTACAAAGAGCGAAGATGATGCAGACACAAAACTTGTGGAGTGTGCCCTTGGCATTGCTAAGAATGGCATATCTGAAAATGCAGTTGGAGTATATCAACTTCATGGAAGAACATGGACTCGATGGTTAGAAAGCAAGTTCTCCTTCTGCATGCATAGACAGGCTGTGAAACCACATCGGCTATATTCTTCAAGGGGAAGAGATCAATGGTTGAACGTTTATGCACATCAGAGGAGGTCCAGATACTGGCAGACACTGCAAGCAGTTGCTGGTCACCACCAGAGATTATTGGTACTGCTGGCGTAGAAGTCTTTGTCCATATGTATGGTGGAAAAAGAACAGACATTCCGAACAAATTACGATTTGCTACAATACCAAGTTTTTTTACCATTTCTTTCTCTTTAGTTCTAGTTTCCTTTCCTCCCTCCTACATCATTTCTGTCAACCTCATGAAAAATGGAGTAGGTAATTGGCAGTATACACTGCTTGTTTTAAAATTTGCAGATGCTGACGAGCATCGTTTAAACCTACTTTACCCGGGCTTTCCAAGTGCCAATTCTTCCCGGGCGGTGGGAAGCTTTTTGGCCCCTTGAAAAACGTAAATAACTTCCAAATTTCTTACCCTTTTGGGATGAAACTTGGAAGGTAATTAGAAGATTGTGTTATAAGTTCATTTTTTTATTCATTGTCACGTGCTTGTTGGGGGTCTGGGACAGAGCCGCAAGCACTAAAAGTACTTTCCCACTGGAAAGTTGCCAAATTTTTTTGTAAGTTGTAAAGTGCTTTTAATTAATGCAGACTCAACAGAAATGTTTGGAAATGTAATAATAGATGCTAAAATACCAAAAACATGCATGGAAACGAAAAAACTTTTTCAAAAATTGCCTCGGAAATGACGTCACACAGCCACCTGCATTTGACCTTATACAATTTTTTTTTGCATAAATTGATTTCGTAATAAATGTTGGGAAAAGTCACAAAGTTTCGTTGCAATTGATTCAGTGGTTCAGGTTTTATTTAAAAATAAACTGGTGGGGGTAAAATAGGGTTAACGGCTTATGCAGCTCACCAAATCCATATATTTGACCAGAACAACAAGGTACCTATGTCGTGCAGTGTTGTTTGTGCATTGGTACTGCAAATACTTCACGATAACGTTTCAAAACGTTTGTCTTAGTCATCTCTGTGCTGAACGGTTTTTCTTGCATTTTTCCCGAAAGAATGTCTGAAATGTTGTAACAGATGATAATCTGCGATTGTTTGGAACGGTGTTCCACCCTAAAGTAAATTGTCAGGTTGAGCTGTTATGGCGCTAGAAATAAATCTCCATTGCTTACGTTTTTTCTGCTAAAGGGAACCCGAGGTAAATATGCAACTTAATCCCATCTAAATAAGCATAGAAAAATATGTGAAAAGACAGTAATATTTCTACACTTCAATAAATTGTTTTCAAGAAAACAGCTCTTTTTCAACTAGGAATTCATCGCAGCAGCGGAGGCAAACCACAATTTTACATCTCTGAACGCCACTGTGGATAAAAAAATCTTCGCTAATGACAGTAATTAGCATAATGACAATAGCGACTAAAGCAGAAGCTCGCTAAAATCAATTAACCTGTTAATTACCTTCATGCTAAATGGATTTTCATCCCACGAATTTACGCCACAACTTTCGGCGAGGACGCAAAGCTGAACACAAAAATGCCCCTGAAATTCGTATGAATTGATATAATGGTAGAATCTTCTGTTTCTACATCATTTTCATGTTGCTAACAGTTGATTTAGAGACACTTGAAAAATTTCCTCGGGTTCCCTTCAAGATGCAGGCAGACATTCGCCTATGACATGTAAATATGTTGGTTTGCACCGTCTAACTAAACGCAAAACGTCTTCGTATTTTATAGCTTTCATCTTTCAGCTACATGAAGTTTATTGAAATGACTGACCGAGATGGTTTACAGCCAGAAAAATTGCCTCCTTCAGTGCGAGCTGCTTGTCATCATACCTTGAGAGTACATCTTCAAATCATTACGTGGATGACGTTTGGAAGCGAGCAGTTAAATCATTTGGAATGGGGTTGGGAATTGAGAAATAATACCCTGCATCCAATCAAAACAGATCTTCCAGTGGCACCAGAAAAGCTCCTACAGTTTATTCGTCGTCAGTGCGGCACAAACCATTGTTCTTGCCGTCGAAATGGCCTTAAATGTGTCGTGTCATGTAGTGATTGTCGAGGGGAGTCCTGCCAGAATGCTGAGGTCAGTTCTGTGGCTTTTGGTTTTAGTTGCCGTTTATCATTTATTTGCTTATTTTTTAACATACCCTAAGATAATTAACTTTTGCGGAATTAATTTTTGCGGAATTAATTTTTGCGGAAAACACACAAATTCGCAAAAATTTGTTCCGCAAAAATTATAAAATATAAAATTGCGCTTCTAACGCTAACTAATATAGCTGTGGGTCACCTAGTTCAAGGTTCTACCCTTTTCTGAGCTTCAACCACTATAGACTACAGAAAGCGTGGATCTTTCGTCGTGGACACCTCATCAAGTACTGCTATGAAGTAGCATCAACTCCTCTGATATCACGCTTATCCAGATAAACGTTGTGTATGGTCAATGTATCATTGATTCGCGCCTCGCAGCGAATCTTTGAAATGGGCTCTGTTGCTAGGAAGTCACTTCGTGTAGTGTTTTCATTGTTTCATACCCGTAAAACAATAGTGTTCTGGCAACTTGGCAATGGTCACCAGGCGTCGTTACCCCGAGAAACTTGAACAAAGGTCTGAGCATGAGGTTGCTGTGCGACTGTTCTCGGAATTTCTTGCTAAGGCGGAAATTCGTGCTCGTTGCGACCGATTTACACGTTTTCATGTTGGACAAGTGAGCTTGTTCGTGTTTAGTACGCTGATTGGTGCATTACGTGTCGGCCAGAAAATCCCTAATTTTTCTGCTCTTTGTTATTATCGCATAATCGCCGATATTGGAGTTATCGGCGGGAGATAATCGGTGTAACTGTTTACGAGAATGTTGTCGGCGTTACTACAAGGACTAATCGATAACTTGAAAGTTGTGCATGTCCATGGCGACGATTAAATACATTGACATGAGAGGACAGTTCTTTTAGAGTACTGAAATTTTCGAAGTGTTCAATTCTGCTAACTCGTTGAACTGATTTGGGCTGATTTCATCTGCTGGATAACTGCTACAATGTTGCTCTTATTTCGTAACAAAAATGTCCGCTGCTGAAGAAATGTGCAACAATTTGGACTTTTCCATCGCCTACATGATTACATCTGCCGACATGCACCAGCTAAAATCACTTGCCGAACAACTGGATGTATTGGGAGCAGACTGGAGGGATAACCCATTCATCCGAAACCGACCTCGCAATATTTAAGAAACTTTGACTACTAAATAGAAAAGCAAGAACAATAATAAAAAACTTAGGAATCGATAGAAAAAAAAATTGTTTTGTAAAAGTATAGCATTGTCTATACATTTCACTGCAAGAGATCCACTATTTAGCAGTGAAGAATTATGTTTGGTGGCCCAGGCTAGTTTTTTTCTGACCTTTGAGTGGCAAATCCATGATAGTTACCAACAATATAAATTTTCTGTAAAAGAATATTTTATGCTTAATTCTGACCTAAAGGCACGTTCATATAAAAAAGGTGTTCGTACTTAGTACTTAGTATCTTATAAGAATCAATCAAATCAATTCGCCACGATTCTAATTCAATCGAAAATAAAAAAAGTGCTTTGTAGTCTCATGCAACCAAAAGATCGTTTTCCCCGCCAGAGACTGCAGCAAGAGTCAAAACAAACAAACATCTGATCAGGGGCGTTCTGCAGATACGGATAGAAATTTCTTTCTGAAAAGTTGTAAATTTGAAGTGGATCAGAAGTGTGCAAAGGATCAGTTAAAAGAGTTTTTTGAAGGTCATCACAGTGTTGTCCCTAATACTGCATGCCATTGGATGTGAAAGTAAGAAAATTTTACCAAAATCTGTCATGCTGGACCCTTCTACCAGACAAGTGCAGCTTACTGTATTCATATTCCAATTATAAGCGCGAATCTTGAAGGTGCAAGCCTCTCCTCTTATAATTTTTGGATCGTCGGCAAAATCCTTTGGATGTGATATACCTTAGTGACATCCTTTGGATGGGATAAATTTTTGAGTGGACTTATTTTTGCGAGTCCAATTTTTGGGGCGTTTGCGTGGATTTATTTTTGCGAATCAGAGATTTGCAGAGAAATTGTGTGGAAGTAATTTAGCGAATGAGTATCAACGACAGAAGTTGAGAAGGTTATTGACATGCGCAGATGGAGAAAGAATGAGTCCGAGCAAATTGGTACCGATTAATGATCGAAAAAATAGTTGTATTTGCTTTCGGTCAGCTTCTGACATCATTTTGATAAATTTTGCGTGGATTTAATTTTGGGAATTTGGTAAAAATTCGTACAACTCGCAAAAATTAATCCACGCAAAAAAGAATCCCCTTAAGGTATCTTGACAGATCAATGTTTTGATTCTACCGCCCATAAACGTGTTAGCAGGTCGTCATCATGGAAGGCATTGTTGGATGGTCAGGGCACATAAAAATGAATTTCACTATGACAAAAGCAATGACATTGCGTAGCAGGAACAGCGTCACGGATTTCAATGTGTGTGTGTGTGTGTGGGGGGGAGGGGCACATGAAATTTGGGGGCCCGATAACGTAAGACAGCGAACTGATAAGAAAATATAATAAAAACATCTGTAAATGTCGCAAAACTCCATCAGAGCCACCGTTACAGAGATGTTCGCGCACTGCCTGTCCTATAAAGCATTGTATGATGAGGATGTACAAAAAGCATTGTATGATGAGGATGTACGAAAAGCACTGCATGATGAGGATTTACGAAAAGCATTGTATGATGAGGATTTACGAAAAGCACTGTATGATGAGGATTTACGAAAAGCACTGTATGATGAGGATTTATGAAAAGCATTGTATGATGAGGATTTATGAAAAGCATTGTATGATGAGGATGTACGAAAAGCATTGTATGATGAGGAT
>JAOBRC010665341.1:0-17743 GCA_027575255.1 Scolionema suvaense | reverse complement strand
ATATGGGTAAATTCACTGAAAAACCTACACTTTTTTGTATACAGCGGTCGCGCAAAAGGTATCACTTAAGGGGTTAAGCTGCCAGATATATAGTGCTTATCCATGCACACCGCATTTTGAGTGCAGATGTGCGGAATCTAAAGCTTTTTTACTGATAACCATGGCCAGAGAGAAACTTTTTATGTTGTACTGATGCAACCCGTGGTCCCAGAGGTCACTTATAGTCAGTGTAACTGATGATTGCGCAGGTTCACATGTTCCTAATGATTATGCAGGCCCGTATGTTAACTCTCAGTCAAGGTAAGGCAAGGAATCCAGGCACTGAATGATAGGAAGTCATCTTGAGAACTTAATTAAACAGACCTTGACATGGTTCGTCTTCTCTTCTGGGTGCTAAGTCTTGATAAATTTGACCTCCCTTGAACCACAGGGTATTAGTACCACACCGGAACTTGTTCATTCCCGGTGCACTGCTGCACTCAAGAAACCCTGTGGAGCTTATTCACGGATTGGAAGTAGTCGCACAGTCGGCCGCCATGGAATTTCCACATAAATCGATGGCTCTACTCCTATAAGGCTGTGCCTAATGGTTAGGAACTGTTTGGTATCGGCTGTTCCTGATGATTACAAGTTAGTAACCAATACAAAATTGCAGTGCGTGATCATTAGGAACAAAAACCCTAATGATTACGCAAGTGAGTAAAATCATTGTTTTACGCGACTTCCTTATGCTTCTCCTGTGTCAAGCCTTTGTGTATGCTTATGCAAAGAAAATGCATCCATGATCCAGCGCTTATGAAGAGCTTGATACCAAAAAGTGAGAACTGCGTAATCATTATGCGCACATGCGTAATCCTTAGGGATTTTTGTTCCTAATTGTTACGCAGAATAAAATTATATTTTCTGTGAATTTAGACAACGATAATGTAAATCACTGTGGCAGTCCAACGTACATCGATCTGGTGCTAGTCGTGGTATGTTTTCAAATGCATTTTGGTGACTCGTGACACAGGGGTATAAAAGGTTCTGAAAAGTGAGTAATCATTAGGAACACTGACTATACACAGTCTCAAGTCACACATTCTCGGCATACCAAGCGGACGAATCTAAACTTAACGGAAGGGCAATATCAAGAATGAAATTTTAGCAGTGGATAGAGCACACCAAAACTCAACATTTAGTTTTTATTTCATGGCAAAAGCTGGTGTAGTTTTGGAGATATCGAGCCCCAAAGTTCAGTAGCTACCATCTTGCCTTTAATTCTGCATGATGTCACATGTGTACCACTCAAATTATCCAAACTTTGTACCTAAAATACTCAATGTTGAATTCCTTTGGAGTATTTTTTCTTTCATTTTATCACAAAGCTGGATAATATGTCAAAGATCTGTTTGAGAATTTAAACATAGGTAATGCGTTACTAAAGGAAAATGGTAATGCTCAGCAACGGTACATCGATGACATCATCAAATCAAGATGGTAGCTACTTAGCTTTGAGGCCCGATGTCTTGAAAACTACTAAAGCTTTAGCCATGAAATAAACGCCAAGTTTCATGTTGTGATGTGCTCTGTCAGCTACTACGATTTCATTTTTGAAGTTACCCTTCCTTTAATGGTTACTGTCATTTGAATGTTTTGAAATTAGTTTTAGGTTTGAAGTTCCCTTTCACATCTTTTAGGACAATTTTTTGTTGTTGTAGCTTCATCAGGGGATGTCTCGTAACTGTAGATTCGTGCTCTGCTCATCGCTTCACTATCACTCAGTGCTAGGTTTTACTGAGCCCCTACCCATCTTAGCCTTTAGGGATTTCACACTTACCAGTATCAGCCGGTGGGATTCAAACCTTCGACCTTGTGTGCACAAGGCGACCGCGCTACCAGTGAGCCATTCCAGAGCCCTAAAGGTTAGGTTTGATATTGGCTGGTCATCCCTCTGAGTGTAGCTACTCCGTGGTAGCCATGGGTGAATGGCGTCCTCGATACTGTATTGTGGCTCCTCATCCATTCAGTTGAATCGCGGCAGTGGTCGACATCGACATCGGCTTAAAACCATTCTTATTGCACATTTCGTGAAAATTTTTTCTAGGGAGAAACATATTTTTTTTCGCTCACAAAAGTTAGCACCCGCAAGTATTTCTAAACCTTACAGTAGGTATATATAAAGTGAATCTTCATTTGATGGTATACCTTTCAACTTTCAACTTCTATTATATGATGTAAACAGAAGTTTTCAAAGTATGGTTGCAGATTTCATATGTGCAGATTTCACTTTGCTTCGTTTGTTCTAGAATTTGGTGACTTTTTTCTGGTTTTCCTTATTAATGTTTCGGAAACTTGAAAACAGTTCTTCATCACTAATTGGAGTTATGATCCTCACATTCTTGCACTGTGTTCTTGTTATTGCTATTAGCAACTCTTTTTGCATGGAACTAAAAACATGGTTATTTTCGGTAATTTTTACCAGAGGAGTGGTTTCAAATAAGATGAATGATCCACTATCGTAAAATTCTCAGCATATGTGCTTGAGGATACTACTGACTCTCAGAGAATGTTAAGCTCCTTTGCTCCTTCAGTTTAGTTTGCATGTAGTCTTTTGAGATTAGCACATCAACTGAATCCATTTACTTCCTATCCAGTGATTTCAGACATACGCTGACGCCTGCTGTATCTGAATAATACTAATCATTAAAAAACTTAGCACACTTCTCTGTTGAGCTCTATATCCCCATGTAGTTAGTATTATTTTTGCTCATCACTAAGGACAGTCCATTCACAAAAAACTTCATAATGGTGTTGGCAAATCCAAGATATTTGGTTGTTCAAGAGTTTTGGCTCTGCATTCCAGAAATTCCTAAGATTGTGACGATGCTAATTCACATTTGGGCCAATTTCCAAATCAATAGGGACTTAACGCAAAAGTCACCTTGACGACGGCTGGGACTGGAATCGCAGCTCTTGAGCTTATTGCGCATGCACATGCTAGTGAAACCCCCTTTCTATGGGTCGTCATCTATGACGACGGTTGTTGCCCATTCAGAGGTCGTCATCAAAATCAAGAACGGTTGTTTCCCAATGCAGAAAATACTTGTATTTGATATTGATTGAATGCTCAAAACAATAACAGTTTGAGCCTACTTACCTTCAGGAACATAGTGGATATGTTGCAGACTAGGTTGGTTTCTGGACCATGTTGGTACCGAGGCCAAGATAGTTTAACTGCATTCGTAGGGGCCCACCCAGTCCACTGTTCTTATCATAAATCTCTCAGTGTGAAATTTTCTATTTCAGCAAAACAAAGACCACGAATTTGAGGAGCATATGTAGCACACAATAATGTACTAGACAACAGCCGCACAAATCTCTTCTTACACTGTGCAGATCGCACTCAGCAGGCCACAGTGAACCAATGTTGAAGAACATGCTGAGCAATGAATTTGCAGCTCCTGAACTACATGTAGACCAGCCATACAAGCATTAAGTTAGCCAAAAATTCAGAATACTGAGTTCAAGATATCTGTTGGAAACTGCAAGAAAAGACTTCATAGGCATCACCTGAGGCGAGTTACAAAAGCTCTTCTGAAACAAAAACTTAAATGGATATTGACAAGCTGGTAAATCGTGGCCTTGAATGAAACATTCTTTACCCTAATGCGAACTTGCAACAATAGTTCTTTCAGCCTGAGCCTCAGCTGTTGTTTTTTTTATTTCCCGTTGGGAGCAGCCTTGCATATGGCTAGGTGTTGCTTATTAGCCCTGTGCAGTAAAATTACCCCTTTCAGTGAAACTTTATGACATTTCTTCAACTGAAAAACTGATAAGCTGAAAAATGGTGACTTTTCAAACTATTTCGTTGGTATTGTAAGGATTAAGAACAAGTTGAAATTTTTCTATCCTCAATTGTTGGGCAGTTATTTTCAGGTACTTGGGCTAATTTTTATCCAAATTTTGACATCCCAGTTATGAAAATGCATGAAGGTGAAATAACACTTCCTAATAAACACTGCAGAATGAAAGGAGCTACTCTTCATTTACAGTCCTTTATAACGAATTTGAAGAATATAGTTTCATTGGTTGGGAATATATAGTCCTCAAATTTTGGGTATGTTTTGTTAAAATTTAGCTGACATGCAGTATGATGACATTTTTGCTGACCACTGACAGATCTCTAACTCGTCTTCTAAGTCTTACATGTTTCTGCGTTTTTCAGGCCTTCAAATAATTTTTTTGCTGCGTCGGTCATATGACCGACGATATTGCTCTATTTATTGGTCATAATTTTTTTTTCCGTCGGTCACTCCTGTCCTTGACCCGGCCAAAGACGTTGGTGAAGGGCCAGAAGAGAGAACAAATATTATTTACTCCAGATGCAGAATGCACACAACCCATGACAGAGAGAGGAAGAAACTGAGGGTTTGTGGTTGAGTCTGCTTTTTCTGTGTAGTTCACAGGTGTACAATGGATACAGAACTTAATCTAGGCGACTAACGGTAGTCTACTTGTATGTATTTGTTTCCCGGTAGCTTACAAAACTGATAAATTTCTTACTCTCAGAGCATGAAATAAATATTCTTGCAGCATTGGACACTATGTCCAGCAATGTCAGTAATGTGGCGGTCAATGACTGTCAAGTACGCAGTAAGTTGGAACGCTGTAGTGTTCCTTTATGGAACTGGGGGTTTGGGGGGGCCATTTTGAGCGCCCCAACAGGGTGTGGGGCAGTACCCCAGAAGCCAATGCTATTTCTGCTACGTAAAGTAGCTAGAGACGCTAAAACTATACCAATTTCTTGACTTGCTTCCTAGTCTTAACTGGAATGGAGAGTGCGGTGGAAAGTCAAGATTGATAGAAATTGAGATAGAAATGAAGTCTGGACTATATATTGCTCAATGCTTTAGACTAGCTACTACTTTCACATAATCAAGGAAATACCTTTTCTGAAGTATGAATTCCCAGTTTTGTAAAGTGCGAATCCTCTCGATTGTGACAAGCCTTGCAGCTTGGGACGCTGGACGAGCGCAGCCTCACCACTAATCCCCCATTATGTTTGTGCAGTAAATTGCCGGCAGCAGATAGCAGTTGGCCGCAACTGCCACGGACAATTTTGAAATTGCTTGCAAGTGAAGCAATGATTGGTTGAAGCAGGATTCCAAATTTTACGGAATTGATTTTACAGGTCTTGCTTTTTCTTCGACACTTGAGAAGAAAGGCCGTGCTGAAAATCACTAAGAATTTAACAAACACAAAGCCACACCCTGATTCTAAAGTCCTATCATTAAATAGTAGATGGATCAGTGATATCTGGCTGACTGATTGCCATCTAAATGCCAGCAGGAAATCGTCTATGAATCAAATGTTGTTAAACGTAACAAAAGAAGAACACCGTAACAGCTGCAGTTAAACTTGCTCTGTACTGCTCTCATGCAATCAACACCAAGTGAATTATTCAAGAGTTTGAGATTGATCTTTGTGATGGGATGGTGCGGTTCTCCAAAGTTATTTATTTCATCAGCAAAGCAACAAGCTGGACAATGCCTGGTAACACCGGACATAATTTATAGGACGCTGGTAAGAGTGCCGGACACATGTGTCCGTTGGCATCATCAGGCATGTGAAATCTCTGGGATTTCCCGGATTTCTGGGAAATCAAGGTATATACTGGCAATGATAAAAAAAATCTGGGGAAAATGGTTATTATGTCAAGTTTTGAACTATAATTAAATTAGTTTGACAAAGTGAAGGTCTTCTCGAATTGTAGATTTGTTCTCTGCTCATCGCTTCACTATCACTCAGTGTTAGGCAGTTTGGGAAGTGACTCTGGTGCACCATAAGAACCGCTGGAGTTTGAAGTACAGTGAAGCTCTGGAGCTCAGCTACGACAGCCTGAGTTTGAAAGCGTATTTTCAGGCTTTCTTGGGAGTTAAAAGGTCAAAATTTTCTCCACGCTGCCAACCATGGTGTCAGCTCCGAGTGATGGTAAAATCAGCGAAACAGCCACCAAAACTTTTCCGGGAATCTTGTTACTACCCACTTACATGCCTGATCATCATAATGCCTGTCACTTCATGAATTTTTGTCGGTCATTGACCGATGGCTGGCAGTTATTTCACGCTCTATACTCTATTTTGGCAACGTGAAGCAAATATAGCATATCGATACTATCTGTCCGGGCATGACCGAAGTATGTATGTAAGGGGTTTTTTAATAGGTGTGGCGATTGGTTCAATGTTGGAGGGCTCATTGTTTTACCAAGACCTTGCATGCTTGTGCGTAGCTTCATCGGTACTCTTCCTTGGATGGAACTAAGGCGCTGCACGGAGGATAGTTCTATTACAAGCTGTACAAGCATACAAACTACGTATATGCTTATTCCTCTCTGATTATGTGGTTTTGGCCTTACACTGATGAATAAATTGACGAACTGTACAATACATCAAATAGTTCATGTCAGTTTCTTTACTTCTCATGTCAATTCTTCATTAATGAGTTTGGCCATCAAGGTGAATGTAAGAGATGACTATGCATTATTCTAGAAGCAAGATTCTAACTACTTGCAGTGCTCTAGTGCAGGGTTCTAGCTAGACTCGTTCTAGTAGTGGGCGGTTTTTTAAGATTTTATGTAGGTAGCGTGCGAACCACCGGAGCTGGCGAGCTACATGCTAATAGGGGTTGTAGCATGTAGCTGTAGGTTGTAAGCTTTCGCTTTTCTTAACAATTGGAGGTCCGAAAGTACCTTATATTGAAGGATTTTTCAATCTTTTTTTGAGCAATTTCTGTTCACGCCTGGTGTTAGGTCTTGAGGACTGCCGGGTGGTAAAATATGAGTGCCAGGCGGTGCCGCCCGGCGCCGCCCACCGTAGCTGGAACCCTGAATTAATAAAGCTATTTGGCTGAGTGGAAGTATTGCTTCGTGAACGAGCAGAAAATTTTGGGTTTTTATATGCAACTGGCATTGTATCCATTTATGAACTCATTAGGCTTTTGATATGGATAAATAAATATAGTATCAATTATTTTTATAAAACTCTATTTGGGAATCAAACCCGAGACAGTTCCATATCATGTTAGTACAGCACTATCAGCTGGAGCAAAGCTCGGCACAAGAGTTAGAGGGTGTAGGTAATGGTGGCGCCAGTGCATTTGGGCAACTGTGAAAGAAATGAAGAACTAATTTGTAGGGTAGATATGGATAGCCTAGTTTTTGGACTCCCGCTTTAGCGAAAAAGTCATAAAATAAGGTCGGTCCTTTCGTCCTTCCATCCGTCACCAACGCATTTTCCCGGATAACCCCTCAATGAATTTTTCTGAAATTTGGTGTGAAGGTGAAAATCTGTAGTTGATGAAAAGGGATGGAGCCGGAATTTTGAAAAAATTTTTTGTTTGGCTAGCAGGTGGCAATTTATGCCCAAAAATGGCCATTTTTAAGGTTTTGTAAGAATATTTCAAAATCTGTTTTTTACTTTTTTATGATTTTTGGTGTGAAACTACAGGGCAATAGTAGTTATGCTGTGGACCACGTGTCATTTCTGGGAAAACTCTTGTTCGGCTTGCAGGTGGCAATTTAAACACGTCTAAAAAAGGCGTTCTTCATGGTTTTTTCCGAATAAGTCAAGAACTGTTCATCCAATTCTTGTCATTTTTGGTGTGAATATTAGGGGTAACTCTATGCATGTTTTGAACCATATGCCATGTCTCCTGAAAATCTCGTTTGGCTTGCGGGTGGCAATTTATGTCCAAAAATGGCGATTTTCAGAGTGTTTTCCACGTAAGTCATGAACGGTTAATCTGCTTATTGCTGTTTTTGGTATGAATATTTAAAGCAACTGTGCGCATGTTATGAACCGTTTGCCGTGCCTGCAGACAATCTCGTTTGGTTTGCAGGTGGCAATTTATGCCAAAAAATGGCAATTTTCAGGGATTTTTCCACGTAGTTTATGAACGGTTAATCTGTTTATTGTCATTTTTGTTATGAATATTTGAGGCAACTGTACGCATGTTATGAACCATGTGCCATGTCTCCCGACAGTCTTGTTCGGCTTGCAGGTGGCAATTTACGTCCGAAAATGGTGCTTTTCATGATTTTTGATCCAAAGATGTCAAAAACTGTTCTTCTGATTCTTTTTGTTTTTGGTTTGAATGTTAGGGGCAACTTTATGCAGGTTTTGAACCATATGCCATGTCTCCTGACTATCTGGTTTGGCTTGCAAGTGGCAATTTACGCCCAAAAAATGTTTGTTTTCAGGGTTTTTTCCAAACATGTCACTAACGGTTCATCTATTTTTTGTCATTTTTCGGTGTGATTCATAGGAACCTCTCTGCGTACGTTATGAACCATGTGCCGTGTCTGAGGAAAATCTCATTAGGATTGCGGATGGTAATTTACGGCAGAAAATGGCTATTTTCAGGGTTTTTTCCAAATGTGTGAACAATGGTTTAAGTTTTCATTTTTAGTGTGGATCTTAGGGGCAACAAATCATACATCATGACCCATGCTTCATATCTTGGGAATATGTTGTTCTTCAGCATGCCGGTGGCAAGTTATGTCAATAATGGCTGTTTTATTGTTTTTTCATAATGTTTCATGAACACTTCATGGTGTTTTTGTGATTTGTTGTGCAAATCGTATGGCGTATGTGTCATTCCCTTCTCTGATCCGACCCTGAGATTCTCAATTAATTTTGCGGGAGTCCTCTAATTATCTGGCATATTGAATCAGGAAATTATTGTGACAGCAGAATTTCACACTGTTACTCCCTAGTCATCTGAATCAATTCTTCTCATAGCGGCCCAGTCATGGACCAAATGTATTTGCTTGAATTTTTCGGGCAATAAATAACACCACTGGTGAGCGCAAGGATGGTAACGACCTTCAAAGGTACGCAATACACCATTTGTTGTGGCGTACAATATCATGGCTTATAAGCGAGCACGTGCCTGGATTCATGGCGTACACCACAGATGATCAAAGAGTATCCAGGCCTGGTATTCATGTTCGGCATACAGGGGTATCCTCAAAAAGCTTCAGGCGGAACTACCTATCACATATACTCGCCTCTTACAGTTTGGTCTTTTCAGCTTGCCAGGTTGAATGACTTGAATTTAGAGAAGATGTGTTTCAAAAATTTGTTGGTGACAATGACCGACGGAAAGGCATCTATCGTCAGTCATCGATCAAAATCTATCGGTCATTGACCAATGACCGACGGCTATTTGAAGGCCTGGTTTTGGTGTCAAATATGGTCTCCTTTGTATGCTTCCATAGTAAAGTGGGATGAGAGGTGCAGATACCTAAGGTAATACCTGACGGGGATAAATTTTTGTGTGTATTTGTTTCTGCGAGTTCAGTTTTTGGGACATTTTGTGTGGATTTTTTTGCGAATCAGGGATTTGCTTAGAAAATGCATTGAATCAATTTAGCAAAAGCGCATCAGCGAAAGAAATTTTGCGGATGAAATTTTTGCAATTGAAAGCAGTTTGATCAGTTTTATGGAAGAAATTTTTGTGATTGAGTATTGTGCATTAATTTTACGCATTTGATGAGGAAAGATGTCTCGTTTCATACGTCAGGCTGAGAGAGCTATTAGCGGGTCTTTACAGCATCAAAGAAAGACAGAAATTAAGGTTTTATGGTTCTAAATGGACTGATTGGTACTTAAATGCTTTTATGGGAACTTTTGCGGAATAAATTTTTGTGGTTGGCCAACTACTAGCAGGTTTTGCAGAAGAAATTTTTGCAAAAGAAAGCCAAAATCGCAAAAATATATTTGTAAGAGTTTCTCTTCCGCAAAAATATCTTCCGCAAATAATGTCTTCCCTCAAGCTAGTCAGGAGACAATGATGCAATGCATACCATAATCAAGGAAGCTGCTTGTTGGTTGTTGTGTGTTAGCCATATCCTTACAAGCCAACTGTGTGCAGCTCTAATATTCAGCCTTTATCAAATGTTTCTGGGAAGTGTTGAATGGCAACAACTTCGAAAATTAGTAATTTGGACTTGAGTGCTGGCAACAGAGGACATAGTTACTGATGCAAAATTGTTAAGTGGATGGCAGGCTACGTAACTGCCAAGTTTTATGCCTTACCCCTTGCAGCAAGTTATTTTTTCAACTCTATTTACTAAACTCCAGTAGACTGTTTTTCAGCTCTATTTATTCCAATCTGCTCATGAAATGACGGCCTCGGTTTCATTAGCTTATATGTTCTATTTATTGTGTGTTGAGTTGAGCTGAAGGAGATCAGTGGTGTAACAGCGATTTTGATATCTTTTTCTTTGTTTTGGTTGTTTGTAGAAAATCAATTAACGAGGGTCAACTTGTTTGTTTATGTTTATGGTTATATTATACCGTTTGTATTTGGCATTCGAACTCCCCAAAACTGATTTGTGTGACATTTTTTTAAGACAGTGAAACTGAAGCTGAAAATCTTATCTTCATGTGAATCGATGAGCTTCTAGAACTTGATTTAAACACTGCTACTATTTCTGTCTCAGATGTTTACTACTTATTGATCTGTCATATCTTTTCAGGAGATTTTTGTTGCACATGCTGCACAGTGCATGCACTGTGAGATTTTCATTCTTTTCTCAATGTGTTTGATGCCTTATATTGTATAGAAGCACATTAATTTGTATGCTTGTGCTCAGACTAATTGCCTGTACAGTTTTGAATATCAAGTCAGCTTGTTGAAGTGAGTTATTTCTGGAAGATCAATAGGATGCCTTATGGCACTTTAGGGATTTGCCAGCATGTGCGGGTGCTATAGCACACCGTACATGAAAAGGCCTGTCTGTATTACCTTCAGGCGACAAACCTTGGTTTCAATCTAACTTTCAATATGGGTACCATCTTTTCTAAATGCACTAATGATGCATGACAGTGGTTACGACTGATGAAATTATGCATGACAGTGGTTATGACCATTGAAATTATGCATGGCAGTGGTTATGACTATTGAAATTATGCATGAGAATGGTTATGACCATTGAAATTATGCATGACAATGGTTATGATCATTGAAATTATGCATGGCAGTGGTTATGACCATTGACAATATGCATGACAGTGGTTATGACCATTGCAACTATGCATAACAATGGTTATGATCATTGAAATTATGCATGACAGTGGTTATGACCATTGAAATTATGCATGGCAGCGGTTAGAACTATTGAAATTCTGCATGAGAATGGTTATGATCATTGAAATTATGCATGATAGTGTTTTATGACCATTGAAACGATGCATGACAGTGGTTATGACCATTGAAATTATGCATGACAATGGATATGATCATTGGAGACTTGGCTTTACCTTCTAATTCTCTTTCCTTCAGGTTTGCAGTGAGAAAGCAACTGATAATCTCAAATGTGATAAATATTCTGGTCTTTTGTAACTTAAAAGGTGGAAGAGAATAGTTCAATCCTTATTTAAAGATATCCTTTTCATCTTCACTCGAAAGATATAATGATAAATTACTGATGATATCATTTAGTCTGTGTTTTTTTTCAGGTGTAACCAGGTCTCATGTCATTATGCTTCCTGTCCTTTCATAGACAGAGTTATTCCCTGTGAATAGGGGTAGAGTGGTAGCCAGTTTGGTCTGTCACTCTCTGGAGGTATTGCACCCCTCTATGTATTGCTAACACCCTATGTTGCATTGTTCATTTCACCTAGTGTTTTGTGTTTTCTCTATCAATCAGCCATAAAGGGCAAAAAAGAGTTCCTTGTCAATGACTTCAACTTTGGAGAGGTATGAGTATGCAGATTGGGCCTCAACTTTAAAGGAAGCAGAACCGGGGTGTAGTTCCCTGACAAGAAAAGTTTTGAATTTGACTGAGTTAATCTTTGTGTTTATTTTAGCTGCGACTTTGGGGAGTATTGCTGCAGCAATGGCTTGCTTTGGGTTTCTCTGGGTACCTTTAAAGTCTACTAAAGCTGTTACTTTAGGAGCTGGTTTGTACACTGTATTTGCTACATACATCATTTTCGTTGCTGCTTGCAGCCCCGATCCACCATTAAAAGACCATGTGTTGGGGAAGATCATTATCGTAAGTCATTTCTTTGTGACTTTTTTATATTGTACCATGAGCATGGATGGTCTTAAGTACTTCACACAGTGCTGTTGGTTATGAATTCGATTTCCAGGGCAGACAGTTCAAATTTAAAACTTTTCAGCAATTTTGGACTAGCTTGAAAGGAAGCTGTGGCATGGCCCAAAAGCAGCACTAAAACATAACTGATAATATTCTCCATGTAAGATTTTACAAGCCAGTGTAAGACATGGATTGGGGTGAATGGTAGCGTTAGTGACTTCTGACATATAGTTGCTAGTAATTTTTAGTCAGATTTCAGTGCGAACCTCACCAAGCCTCTTTGCTGCAAGGATATCTGAAGCCCATATTTTACTTTCTAGTAACTGTTTCTTGACTGTCAAGCTAAGCAAGCTACCTTGTTGACTTGTCTTTTGTAACAAGACTGTGCACATACAGTAGCCAAGTCCCAGTCGAGCAGCCCTGTGGAGATATATAGACCAGAGGAGCTTTGCATCACAAGGCTTTTATCAATCTGTTCTGATCCTATTGTGCTTAGCTAGTTATTATACAGCCTGTCTATACCAAAAAGACGGATGTGAGTGGTGAACGTAGCTCTGTACTTGTTTTATTGTGTTTTATTAGAGGTGCTCTGTCGTGTGTACCTTTGCAGTATTTTTAACATTGCACAAAGGCAGTCGTGCATAGCTTCTCAATAAACAGGAAGTATGATTTCTGTTTGCACTTCTGATCAAAACATGACTAAAACCTGAGTAGGGCAAAGAAGGCAGCAATTGTTGCTTTATGCAGTGTGGAACCTCCAATTTTCACCAAAACATGTATAGTCCCCGGTTTTAGACCTACATAGAAATGCACCGAGAACTACAAAATTATGACCGCATTGTAACAGTTTATTAATTTTATTGAGAAAAAATTGCATGACAAGTAAACGAATCGCCCATCAAAGTAAGATATCAGTAAGTGCATGCCAAAGGCATTTCATGACATGTTCATTAGAAGCTTAATACATAGTTCAGAATTGCAATGGGGATGGATTAGGTGATGTTTGAAATGATAGCGCATGCAAATTTTGACTTTGCTTGCAATGCTGTATCAACCATGTACCCAAGCCATGCTCTTCTGTTTCAGCAACATGAAACAACCCTAAAGCATCACTACAATAGTATCTGTAAACCTGTTTTGATATCTAATCAGTGTGATAATGAAGCTTCCATCACGTGGACCTAATTATTGTTTGGCATGCTTTGTGTACTAATTGCACATTCACAGTTTGTTGATCAGGACGTATTTATGAAAATAATGCACTCTTCATGTTCAGACGAACCTCGTGTCCAATAAATAAGTGGCTTGTACAACCCCAGCAAAACATGTAGACGAACTGTCCAATATAAACCACTGATCTTGGAAGTAAACTCTTTGGCACCCTCCACTGAATTTTCAATGTCTCCGAGATATTTACCGTAGGACCTTAGGATTATATGATGTGTTTGTGAGGTACAGTTGTGGAACTGCTTTGTACTGTGGCATGTTTTGGAGGTGGGGTTATTGACGTCACAATAGACTTCCAATGTAGTGCCAAATACAACATACTGCTTGCCATGATGCCATGCCCGCTTCTACTGGCAACACTGTGCCTTACATAGTGTTTTAGACTGACGTCAGTCAGTTTTGCTGTAGGCGAGCGATTTCTCCAGTATCTTTCTTGGTTTCTTCCCTTATTCTCCGTTCCTGCTTTTACAGATATGAGATTGGCAGATACAAGTGATAATGAGGGTACCAGTGTATTGCACACTGACTCACAAAAGAGAACAAGAACAGACTATCCTGTCTATGGAATGTAATGCTGCTGATGCTTTAGTTAATAACACTTATTGTTGTTTGCAGGCTTCATTATTTCCACCAATTTGACTGAAGCGACTGTATATATTTATTCTTCATGGGGATGGGGGTGGTGGGATAAGACTCCCCCACGGATAAAAAGCTAAACAATTTAAAAAAGGCCTGCCAATTTTTTTCAGTGACTCATATTCTCATGTTTTGGTCAAGCTTCAACTGCATACCATGTTCCGTTTAAAAATTATTTAACTTTTCTCGACTGGAGCTGATCAGCAGAAATTTCTGTCTGAAATTACCATAGGAAAATAGGTACTCCATGTTTTGTTTTGTTGCAGGAAAGGTACTTTGAATGAGCTACCTGTTCAAAGCTTTCTGGAAAGTCCTAAAGATAAGGAATCCGATTTTTTCACTGGTCAAATTTTTGGAGAAAAAATGTTGATGCTGTCAAAACATTTGCTAAAAAAATGCTTTCTATTTGTAGAAACTACATACCAAGGTTATATTCATTGCACGTTGTTTTAAACCCGTGAATTCAATGTGCATAAAATAGCCCGTAAAGAATAGGGTTAATAAAACAATTTCCTCAAGTATAGTTGGATGAAGTAATTTTGCGTAGTACAAGGATCAGGTTCTTACCTATATAATTTTTATATTATTGTTTCTAGATTGTGGTATTCATCTTAGCAAACATATTTGTGGCATATACCAAGTTGGCCATCTGCACAGTAATGCGAGAGTTGAGCCACAAACATTTGTTTTGGTGTGGTGTGGCAATTCAACTTGGGTCGTTTATTGGAGCAATTATTATGTTTCCTATTGTGAACTTTGGTCATGTGTTCAAGTCTAGTTAGAAATCGAAAGTTTTTATGCTGTTTTATGTGATTATGATGTTGTGGTATGTCAGTTTATATGTGTCTTCGGACCATGCTGGTCGTGGTATATAATACTTTGTAAAAGTAAATATACAATACCTTTTCTGGGGTTTTGTTACTTATTGAACCGTTTTAGACTATTCTTACTCATTTACTTTCCACTGTGAGTTCTGCATTGGTTAGTATGAGTAATTTTGCAAAAATCTATTTCCATTACGGGTGGTGGTTGTTCATGTTCTATTATTGTAATTCAGTGAATGTGTCAATCTTTCATTGTTTGATGTTTCAATAATGTTTCAGTGTGATATTATTTAGTTATTAAGCATCAAGGCAGGGCTCTTACTGGACTAGATAAGTTGCTTCCTACATTCAGAACATCACACAGAATTCATGCAAGAGACAGGAGAAGTATTTACATGTATTGCTGACTTGGTCTTCATGTTATGGCTGTGTGGAGAGGATTGAGGTACAGAATTGAAAGACCCTGACTGACGAAGATTAATTCTTAACAAATCTATAAAAATGAATGGTTCACAGTTCGGTGACTACCCTCAATGAATATATCTTTTAAATTTCTTTGTCACACATTCTAGCAAATTCTTGACATGTCAAAAGCTACTCATGGCTGATGGGCAGGGATAGAAGTGAAGTATTTTGACGCTCACAGTAAAATTATTTCTCTTATCTCAAGTTCTTGCACTGCGGTCAAATTCTTAGTTTGGAACTTACACGATCTATCAATTCTGAAATGATGCAGTTTTAACCTCCTCCAGTTTTGCTCCAACAGTCCAACTTCCTGGCATCTGTGATGGAGGGATAAAAATGGTTATCGTTTTGGCTTTCCCAACTTTAATTTACTTTGCATGATACAATGGCAATCCTGCAAAACCGTTGGCAGCAAACGATCTGTGAGAAAACTTTGTCTGTTTGTTGAAGGAGGTTTAAATAAGCCTCCTTGGTCTATGTGAGCAATACATCTGACAAAATCAAAACTAATTTTTTTGCGATTGGATGTTATGAATTTTTCGGACAGACGCTGTACAATTTTTTGTTTTAAAGCGAACTTTGCCAAGTGCAAGCTATGTTATCAGCATAATTTAGCGTTACATTGGCATTAGAGATAAATCAGCTGGATTGTTTTGTGCCAGCTCTTCTTCATATTGGTATAAACAACTTTTAGACCGTCAGGTTCGTTACAGATGGACACTTTTAAGTTGTTGACTTACTTGCCGTTGAACATAACTGGAGGAGGGTGGTGGTTCCACCTCCCTAGTCTTATATTTTTCACTGCCATAAAAGCCAAAGCTATTGGCACAAGTGTTTGCAAGTGTGATCAAAATTTACTTGTGCATCGTTTAGTGCAAATTTGGTTGTGGTGCCTATCACAGGGGAGTTTCGGATGACCATTTTCTGATTGGGGATAATTTCATCTTTTGCCATATTTCGGGTTTTTTGTCTCTTATTTTACTTCGGTGCTACCGTTTGCAATGATTTCAGGTTTAGGGGTTGCTTTTAATGAGCTTTTTCGAAAACTTCTGATTTTAATAGATTTTATGCAACAGGGGGTGCAAAAATGGAAGTGAAGTCCAAATTTTTGCCAATTTCGGAGGTAATAAAAATCCAAATTTAGGCAAGGAAAACATGTTATTTTTACTTGCGCTGCTATTAAAACACAACGCTTCTAGCCTTTGCAGACCACTTTTTGTCAGAAATTCCCATTGCCAGGCGTCTTTCTCCAAATTGAAATTTTTTGTATTGCCTCCTGTGGAAAATGGTACTGCAGTTCTGCAAATTTCACATGCATGTAATTTGCAGACCAGACGGCCTGTGGGACCAAAATTTGGAATTTCTTCCTGGAAGTCCAGAACTAATAGTGGTTGTTGGTTTCCAGTTTGTTGGAGTAGTCAAAAAAGCATGTTTTGTTAACTGTTACCTGTATGAGAACGACAACCAGACCCTGATTAAGTATCTCTACTTTGAGAAGATGAGTTAGAGGACTAGACGGAAGCTGTGTAGTATAAACATGCAGAGAATGGCTGAACAATTAAATTCAAAGCTTTCTTGTTGCTGACGGCTCAATACGCACCAATGTGCAGCAATGTGCAAGTATGAAATCAAAAAAGCTTTGGTTTATTGGTTTCGTAAGCATGCATCAGCTGCTGCTCAAAAGGATCAAACGTTTGGTGTCATACAGCTTCTCTGCAGCTCTGGTATTTTACAAAACAGTTTTTTGGAGGTGTTAGAGCAGTTCATAAATGACATTTAACTTTAAAAAATATAAACAAAGGAACGTATTATCAGGTAGGCACCCAAAGTCATGGAAAGTTATTTTTGTTCTGTACAATAAACTTGCCATTTTCCATCCATAAAAGGGAAGTAGGTAAAGGGGTAAAGTGCTATTTGTTGTAAGATTTGTACGAAAATAGTTTTGACATGCTGTTGACTTGAAGCTCTATCCTGTTTGCTATTTTAAAGATAGTGCAATTCATATGCATTTGGTATGAATGAGGTTCACCAATGTGAATGACGAAATAAGTTTGTTTGAGCATAGGTTGTCAAGCATGGTTGTTATCAAAGAAATGGTCTATGACAGGTTTAAGATATTTTTTCGGAGATTTCTGTTTTGATTTACTTCTGCACCTGCCAAAAGCATGAGTTGCTTAAGGTAGCTTCAAATCTTCCAGCCATTATTTGTTTAGTTCAAAGAATTAGACTGTAAAATTAATGAGAGATAGATGCATTCGGAAATTTGGAGCATAAATTATTGCATCTGAAGTCCTAAATGTTTCAATACTAACATGTTAACTGCCATTTTCCAGTATAAATAACAAAGTCTTTCGACAATCGGAATATTGGTCCTCGTATCTTCGACTTTTCTAGTTGTCGTCAAGCAGGAGTAACTGGTGTTTTATCTTTTGATATGATGGAATGACAAAACACCGAAGCGAAATGAGAGACGAAACAGCAAATGTTCTGTTGATAATGGAGT
>JAOBRC010665230.1:0-10624 GCA_027575255.1 Scolionema suvaense | reverse complement strand
GAAACTTCATACTCTTACCCTGCTCTGAGTCGAAATATTTCGGAAATGTTTGTGATTTGATCATTTCCTTAGCATGCCTGAGCTCAGCTAACTCGATACGATCTTTCTCCCACTCGGAATGAGCTCTCTCAGGTTGAGCGAGAACAGGAGGGGGAGATGGCGGTGGAGCTGTGGCCACAATGTACTGATTGGCAAGAATAGCTTCAGGGGACTCTTCCGAATGGTCTGAAATCAGAAAGTATCAAAAGGATGGGAATGAACAAGAAGAACTTGACAATATAAAATATTTCAAAATGACAGAGACAGTGTGGAAAAAATCAAAGGGTGTAAAAACAGCATGGGGGTGGAACCAAAATCTCAAACATATAGTACGGAATAATAATGACTCTACTATTGAATTCAGATGCTACCACGAATCTACCGAGCAGAATGGACACGGAGCTTCAGCACAGTAGCGAGGACCCCATTCGTCAAAGGTTATCATAGAGAAGCTCACAGCTGTAAGAAATTGCCCATCAATATCCACCTGAGTCTTCAGGGTTCTGGTTAGCAGTTGCTTACGCAGCTGACTTGTAACCTACGGGTTCCAGGTTCGAGCCTCGCCCCGGCTGATTAGCGTGAAATCCTTAAAGATTGAGACGCGTAGGGATTCAGTAATTTCTCAGCAGCTTCGTGTGGAGAGATGAACAGCAGCCGAATTCTGCGAGTCTACTGTGATTGGTGTCACAAAAACTCGGGACTGTAGTATTTGTTACACTATCAGCACATTTTATTTTCTATCCATTACCACAACAAGTGTCGGTATAGGAGAGCAACATTCTTGGAGTACAATAATTATTTCATTTTTACTCATGGATTGCAGTTTCTTATACGCTGCCTCCTCTAGCCTAGGCATAACAAATCTAGTGCATTCACTCAAACCAGCCATGTTTGCAGTTATTGGGTATAAAAGGTAGTTTATGGTCCAAATCATATATGCACGATTGCAATTGTTAGTTACCTTCAGTCTGTCTACTGGTCTGTTGCAGCTCATAATACTAAAAAGAAAGAGCAAAAGAAATACTGATAAAACAGCAATGAGCGGATCTCTGTAACTTCCATACCAATATACATCACAGTCACCCACGAACTACACTTATCCTAAAAACTAGTTGCTGTGGATTCTTGGGGCACCCTAGTTAGCGTGAGGGGGTGGGGGGGGGGGAGCCCTCCTACTTTTCTCAAAAACCACAACAGCCACATCCAAACCAATAGCACGTACACGAATAGGGCAACTAATAAAGTTTTAACATTTGCACAGATTAGCAAATAATCATTGCATAATTAATACTGAGGTCAGCATAATTACCGTCACTTGGAAAGTTGGTTCATAAATCATGCAAAATTTCAAAATTCTTAAAAATTTATTCTGAATGATCGAACATGTTCCAGATAACCTATTTAGAATGTAACATGTAGCATCTTGTTTTTGAGCCAAACTTTTCGGATCATTTCGGGGCAACAGCAGTTTTCTATATATCTGCCTAAAAATAGTTAATTTTTGCTCCAGTTACGTATATCATAAACTGCGAAATCTTCTGCAGCACCTAACCTATGCAGCTGAGATTTGCAGTGGAAATGCATAAATATTGAAAGTCACAAAATTTTGCTACTCCTGTGTGAGGCGTTCAGAAGATATTTACAGCACATAGGGTTTAACAGTCTTGCAAAACGCAAGTATCTGCAGCACTTAGTGTAGACTGGCTCACTGCATTTACAGTCCTTTACGCATTAGAGTTTTTGCTTCATTCTTTCTTGATAGCATGGTATATCTTACTTAAGGAAATCATATAAATCAATTTTTCTAAATGGAACTGAAATTTTCTGGAAACTGAAAACTCAACTTCAAATGTGCCGCCATTTGCTTCAAGGACAGGGCAGGAAAAAGAAATATTAGAAAGGCAAATCAGCTCACCTTTTTCCTCAAATTTTCAGCCAGCAGCTTTTCCTCTCCTGATTGACTTTCTTTAGGCAGCAGCCCATTTCGAATCTCTTGTTGTTGCTGTACAAATTCTCCATATGAATTTATCCCTTTGATTATCTGCTCGCGTATATCAGGTGTCAACTGTTGGTATTTCACAAAGTGACGAATTTCCAACACTTGGGGGCATTTTGCTGGCTGCTGAGACTTCGTTGCAGATGGCTTGGTTGCAATATTGAACCCAACACCTAAAACCACCCCAAAATATCTAAAATAGCAGTCAAATCGAGGAGGGGAATTTTTAACTTGTAACAAAAAAATTCTGCAGCACATATGCCTTTCCTATGCAATCAGGGAGCTGGACCGGCAGAAAGACAGAAGAATGAACCAAGGACTGAAAATATCAACAGAATTCAACGAAGCAGAGATGAAAAGTCACTCTTCATATGCATATACATGCTGAATTTTGATTTACTGGAGAAAACAATTTTCATTGGCAGCTTACATAACAACATGACTTAGAGGTATCACAGAGGAACAAAGAACATGTGTGCTGACCACCATTTTCAGAACAACAGCAATTATTCAGCAGGATGCGCTGGAATTCATCCAAAGCGCTTCAAGCTAAGTCCGTTTTTTATGGAGATTGAGTTTCTATAATTTTAGAGACATCATTGGCGCCAGTAAGAAATGAACCTTTGTGGATCCTAGACACAATCCTTACAGCTGCAGCTTAGTTCCCCTTTTAAGGTGACTAAACTCGCAAGTGGAGGGATTTTTCTGAAAGGTGATATGTGCAGAAGTTCCTTTTTTACAGAAGTTTGTACAACACTGGAAACGTAGCAGAGAAAGAGAGTAACCCAACAGAAATTAACTAATACAACGGTCGATCCAATATACAATTATTTTCTTAACACTGTCTACCATTGGTGGAAAAGCCCTTGGATTAATGCACGGGTGTGGTAAATCAAGCAATAACGGTAGTAAAAGAGAAGATACTACTCAGCATGTACTTTCTTATGATGATAATAGAGGTAATCAAAAGATGAGACACAATTTCTATTTCACGACATAAAAGATTGTGAACTTGTAGAGATATTCATTGTCAGCTGCCACTGTCTTCCATTTAACTTAAGCATGATGTCACCCGAGCAGTCCATACTTTGTAAGCAAAGAGAAATTTTCTCCAATTTCATGACAAAGCTACAAAAAATATGACCATTTCCATTATTAATAAAAAGGCGATGTTTAGCAAGATATTCTCAAATGACATCATCAAAAATCATTAAAAGCTTAGCTATTATCTTGATTTTTTACGATGAAACCAGCTGGGCTTTGGGATGAACATATCTTCAGAACCAAGATCGCTTTCTTGTCACAAAGAAAAAGCTAAATTTGAGGTTTCCCTCTGCTCCACAATACGAATTATAATATGTTTAACCACTGTTCTCCATTAATACCACAACCATGCAAAGCCTTCACATTTGTAAACAATAGCTTTACGCGCGAGCAATGTATGCTAACACAATGTTAAAAACAACAGCTGACAAGATCAGGGTTAGATACAGCAAATCAAACTGAAAGATAAACAATATGCACACTCATACCAGCAGTGGTTCCAAATTTTGGTCCAGGGATTTTACTTTCTTTTGCAGGTACAGCTTTAAAATCCCTCTCTTGAAGACCATTAGGAATAATGGATGAAGATTTATCAATGTGCCAAACTTTGGTCGGTTGGCCTGAAATAAAATGTGCAATAGAAGGTAATTGTTAGACAGTCTGGATCATATGTCTACGATGTAGAAATGCCATGCATGCATGCAACCTTTCTCTTCTCATGAATCGATCACCGACAGGCCGTGACACGATGCACTTTGGTCTTACTCTGCCAGTTCAGCATAACACTCCTGATGCTGAGTGCGAAACGATGTAACTGAACACAGCCAGCTACTCAGCCACTTGTGGCGACAGAGTCTGCACAACTATTCAGTCTTAGAAGAGTCCATAACAGTAGTATTTTATTCAGCAGCTGATCAAGCCTTACAAAACACCGAGCAAAAAGTATCTCCGAGATAGGGGACCAGTTTATGCCGTCACTTTCGCCTTATATACAATGTTGCGAATCAAGGTGCAGCATACCGCAAAGAACTTCTAACGACGCAATGGATCATTTGCATTTACGAATAAAGTAAACAGCTTGTTTTCAGCTGAAAACTGGCAGCTAACCATTTCTCATGAGACAGTGCACAGTTTGTGATTGAAGATAGACTGACTATCTATCGACTGGCTTTAGCTGGAAAAATTTCTCAACTGGGTGGGCAACTGGAAACAGACAACTTTTTTTGTTCGGTCTGATGCAAGAACTAGAGCAAGCAAGACATGTGCAGTCAACAAGGAAAGCTGAGGTTGCTATAGAACCAATACTGGTAGGAGCCAGCTGGAGATACCTCACCAGACATGAGCTAAACCCCAGCGACACACATCAATAATGCGATGTGCTTGCTTACACACACACACCCACATTTTTGGAAGTTTATACCAAGCTTACCATAGTATGGCTTGATAACAGTGATTGCAGACGTTTCTGAATCGCTTTCTGAAGTTTGTTTGATTACTGCAGAAGCCGGATCGGATTCTGCTGTCTGCACATAATTACTAATGCCATCGTAGGAAAGTAATTCTTCTCCACTGCCATCAGAATAGAGCACGAAATACCGCGGTCTAAGGCCAGCTACAAGAGAACAATGAAATATGAAATCTCACCTTCACTATAATAGTTATAAAGTAAGCAACGTTAAGAAGGACAATTTACATAAATGGGACTCACCTAAACTAAAGTCTCACACATTTCGCAAATATAACTGTTTGTTAGGACCAAACTTTTTCCATCTATTTTCCATCAAAGCGTGTGATGTCCCTCCACAAAACTAAATAGCAATGAAAACTTTGGAATAACTCGAAATTATGTTCTAAAATACTGCTTTTCCAGCTGATAAAATGACATCCACGCAAAAAAATGAATTCCCTTACGATACAGCACCCGATGATGAATTAATTGCATCTTTGTTCTACCATTCTAACACTGATGGGGAGACATACAATACGCCTACAAATGATACTGCCAAGTCCAGGTTCATATAGGCAGATAAGGAGTCCTTACTACAGAAGCTATTCAAAGAGATCAAAAACTTTAAGCTGATATCCTAGTCATTTTGCTATGCCACTTTCTTGGAATAATCATCCCTTTTTAGTCCGTATTATCTCCCTAAAAAGAGTGTTTCATGTAATGAGAGTGACAGTAGAACTGAAGTGTTGTCTTGCGAAATGTTGGTAGCATTTGTATTGGAATCTTCTGTTGTGTAATGTTGATCTCTGGTGCAACAAAGCGTTATATGTAGTAACGTCAGGGGCGAATATGACAGTGTTTTCTTTTGCAAAATAATCTGCCACGGTTTCAAAGAAGTGTTCTTTCATGTAATGTTAGTCACCTTTGCAACAGAGTGATATTTGTGTAATGCCAGTGTTGTTGTAATGGAGGGTTACTTCATTACATGTCTACCGTGGTTCCAGCAGAGTGTTCTATTGCGTACGTTGGTCACCATTACAAGGCATTATTACTTCGCGTAGAGCCAATGAATGAAAAGGATCGTTCTTTCACGAAATATGTGTCACAGTTGCAACTGTGTGTTCCAGTAAAACAGTTCACTGCAGCAAACAAAGTGATACCTTGAGGAATGCAGAGTAGTTTTTTGTGTTATGTTAATTCAGACCCTGTTTCATAACTAAATACGTGCTCGCTTAAAGATCGCTTATGAGTAGCAATCTCTTCCCCCAAAATACAATATGTTCGTTTTACAAGGTCATTTCAAAAAGAAACTTACAAGTAAGAGCTGTTCAGTTTTGAAGCCACTACCTTCATGAGTGTAACAAGCAGAACGCCTGTTTCAAGTATCGCCAGCATTCCAAATGGTTTGCAGCTTCTACTATGCTGCTTGGTTCATAACAAATTTTAAACGCAGGTCAAACACTCACAAGGTGGACCAAATCAGTTGGCTCTAAACATAATTAGTGTAGGAATGTTTTCACGCAACATTACAGTATGTATTCCATGGCTCTGGTCAAACCATCAATTTGAGAAATTACAACTTCGTTCATGAGACACTTACCGCACCCTTCATATGACGTTGGTTTGTGCACATTATATTCCCCGACAGATCGTACGTCAAACACAGCTCCTCCGCCATCATGCATGTGCAAACACTCAGGTGACGTATGCTTCAGCACGCACGCATCTTCAGGAAGAAGATCGATGTCTGGTATTCTTACGAGCATGTCCAAAACTTTTGATGATTGACACAATTTCGGTCCAGGTAACAATGCAGTTCCTTTGGAGCAATAGATATAAGATAATATTAACTAGATAAAAAACAATGGGGAAACCAGAAACACAAAGTATGATGTCATTAAACATTTCATCTCACCTAACACAGATGTTGCCCTCGATGGGGTGTGCTCGGAAACTACATTTTCAAAGTGATGCAATTAAAATCAGTTTCATAAAAAAGATAAAATACATTCCTTTTCTGAAATTTATTTAAAGGTAGAGTCTATAAAAAGCAAAAAATTGTGGCTCACTAAGAAGACTTAAGTCTTTCGCACTGGTCATACTACACCCCCCCTCCACACACACACACACATCAAAATGCAATGTAGGTATGCTTGCTTACCAGCTCATGCACCTCTCTCACGAAACGAACAGGAGATATGGACACGTTGTGGCCTGATTAGGCCTCATCAGCATGCCACACCTGCCTGCTGAGTGCATAGATGGAACGACACTCAGTCAGCATCGATCGCTTGTGGTGACTGATAATGCAAGAACTGGAGCAAGCAAGACATACACAATCAACAACGGAAGCTGAACGGTGCAATAGCACCAATACACACATACAAATCAAAAATACAATGTACGCTTGCTTACCACCTCATGCACCTTTCATACACAGACACACAAATACACACACCATCGGTTTTTCACAGCTTTTTTAACTCTATTCTGTCCGTGGTCAGTGTACACCCTTATTACTGCCCGGAGATGGGAGCACAATTATCACACATACCCCCTCCCCCCAGGGAAAAAACCTAAAACACTTTCAATAAGACTAAAAACTTGGTAGAAACAATAGGGACTATCAACATAACTTTTGGTCAAAAAAAGGCTTGAGGATGTCATCGAACTTTGATGACGCCATCATTTTGGGCCAAATTTGGACCCAAAATTTCAATTTTTTTTTCGATTTTTAGGCCTGAAATTGTTCCCAAGCCATGAAAAATCATGTTTATGTAAAAAAAAACCCAACTTATTCATGTCCTTTTTCTCCTAATTTCAGCAAAAAATTGTTAAAAAAGGAGTTCTGACCAATTTTCTGACACACCAGTTCTCCGGAGATAAACAATATCTCAGGAACAATATAACCTACGACCATGAAATTTGGCCAGAATGTTGCTTACGTATTGATACCAAACTCTTCAAACTACAGCTCCTCGTCTTTTACTGTTTGCTTGCCATAGTAAAAACTTTCTGAGCGGGGGTAACCCCCAAGCCCGAGCAGAATTAGGATTGAAAAACAAAAAGCTGCAGCTGTGACATTACTGATTAATAAGACGCGTTTTAAAGGTATTATCAGCCACATAGTGTGCATGGTTCTCATTTGGTCGGCAATTTACAGCGGACACATCAAAAAGTGGGGTCATATTACAGTGTGATGATACTACAGGCTTTTTAACAGTGTCAACAAACATGATACGTAAAGTACCAATGTTAACGTATAATCGTACAAAGTTTTGAGCCTGTGTGAGATGTCCGAGCAAAAAGTTAGTACGGGGGCCTTTTGACCCCCCCACCCATGGCCAAACAGGCTAAAAAAAGCCTGTGTATGTATGCACATAGGGTTACAGCCATGATTCTTTCAGAGGTCCTAAGCAACAAAAAGATCAGACAAAATGGCAGTGATTAAGGATGAATAAAATAAGATGGTCAACTCCTCTATTAGGGTGAGTTTCCACACAGAGGAAGTTTCCACACGGAATTTTCATTCCAGGCAATAAATTCTGCTCACTAACATTTCACTCAAACTCAGATCCGCCAGAAAGTTGACGTGACTTTAACATTCTAGCGGTAGCGGAATTTCGCTCGAAATCGTTCACTTACTTGTAATACGCATGCTCAGTCGTTTTTCCGCATGGAAAAAAATCGCCCATGCTGAAAATTCACCTACCTGGAAACTCACCGTTAGTCCAAGTATCTGATGCCACTTACAAAACAAGGCCTTGTCTGAAAAGTACACTTTCTAAAAAATACAATCAATTTTCACTTATTCTATACACAACTCAACAATTTTGGAAAAGGCCTTAATTTTTTCATAAGATTGGCTAATTCTGCCTTCAGAGTTGTAGCAAAAAGATCCACCAGCAATGCAATGAAAGAATTCAACAACAAAATATTTAAAAAAAAGAACAAAGAGATTTCCGAAAACCCTGAGTTAATTTTAATACCTTCTCGATCAAGAACGACATCTGTGATGCTTCTATCTAAGAAAATATAACCACCATTCTTGTACCCCCGAATTGATCTATCATTGGCGAAGGTGATTTCAAGACTGCCGTCTTCTTTCACAGATTCAACAGTTCCGAACGAGTTGTGTTCAACCTAAAACCAAATCAGGGAAAGAACAATCATAAATGGAACAAATCAACATTACTACTGACCGAACAACACCGAAAACTGGATCGAGTGAGAAAATAAAGATCACAAACAACCAATAGATAGAATAATTAGTAAGAATAATCTAATCTTCTTTTGTAAGATTTGCCAACACATCCACGAATGTTTGTATAGTTCCGCTACTGGAAATAGTTAACAGATGAAACTAACTTCAACACACTACTTGTAATCGGTGCCATTTACTTGTCTTCCCTGGAAAACCAAGTCCCATAAAGCTTACCAGCAACATAATTACCTTCACACAGTTAGCCAGTCTTTCTCCACTAACAGCCAAGCCTTCTCCTGTCTCATCATTAACTGAAACTGGATTTACATTCCTTCTGTAGCTGGTTATTCTTGTACCATCAAGAAATTCTACCACAAAGCTCCCATCAGAGTGATCAACACGAATAACGCCATCTTCTCGTGCATTCATTACCTGGAGAACAACAAAAGTTTTCAAAAGAAATGAATACCTCAGTTTAATTTAATAGAGACTGTTGTCACTTAAAACGCTGAGCTGCCTTTGGGGAATTTAGACTGCTGGCTAGCAAGTTGAGTAAGGCGGGAAATTGCAATATCACCAAATTTTAAGAAACAGTTTTCAAAATATTACCACAGCAGGGCGGCCTGCTTGGTAGCCTTTGTTCAAGACGCTCACAATATAAAGCATCATGTAGGGTCTTCGCATCAGTAAGCAATTTGCTACCCAGCGATATTTCAGTATGCGCATAATTACAAGCACGGCAGATTAGCAGAAATGACTCATTCTATAGGAGCATTCTACAACCATAACTGTGTCCAATGTGTTGCTTCTCTTGTAAATTATGCAAGCATGTCTAGTTATACAGCTGTGTCTAATTAGTTAACAATAGAGCTTAGAGAACAAGATGGACAGAACATCGGCTTCTGATACACAGACCCTATACGAAGCACAAATTAAGGGTCATAGACGAAGGGTACCCGTTTGGTTGAACTCCGTTCAAATTTTAAGCTTTTTCTGATGCACTCACGGGCAGTGCCTAAAAACATCCCGATGTATCACGAATTGGGCTATCAGAATTCTGTCCCGCAAAAGAGAACATTAGTTCATCGTACGCTAGGAACAGAATGAACTACCATAGAAGCAAATATAGATGTCGTCAGCTGTTGAAATATAATCTTTTTTTTTCTAGTATAATGACTTTCAGGATCCGTCTATTATATGCTTTCAGGTCCTGTGGAATCACAGCTCAAAATATGCTTACTATATGATTATTATTTGTATCTGAGCTTTCATTTTCTAGCAAGTCCTCTGTTTCTTGTTTATGCTACCATAACAAGCAAAACCTCTGGCATGGGATGGAAGAAATTCATAAAATTCATTATAACAAGCCACTGTTGCAATAATGTTACAATCATGAAGTTTTTAAGTGAGGTATTTCATTACTTGAGGCTGAGAAACATGCTTACCATATGCTTAGCATTTGACAAAAACTGAACCTAAAAATGTAAAAATGCTGTTCACAAAAAAAACATGTAACAATCACTGGGTGAATGCAGCTAAAGTCTGCCCATTTTTGAGGAGGATGCTATCCTACATTCGATTAGAAAGCACAAATCTTACCTCACCAGTTTGCGGGCATCGCACTGCACACATATTCAACGTTTTCTGAAAGACTGGGTCACTTCCATCTTCAAATGACCATTGATTACCAGCTGCATCAATAACAATCCAATCCAATGCAACATGGCTGCCAAATTGGAACACCACAGGCACAGGTGGTGGTGTACTCGTGACACGATCCTGTATGTTTTTGCCTGGTTTACCTGATTTCGGCTTGCTGCCGGCACGGAGCGAGCTAGGAGTCCTCTGCAAAGGGGCTGGTTCTAGATTGGTAGGGGGTTCTGACGATACTTTA
>JAOBRC010665008.1:0-10625 GCA_027575255.1 Scolionema suvaense | reverse complement strand
AGTTTGTACACTGAGCTATCAGAGAACCCTATATCTCTAACACAAGACCAAGTTACAAAATGTTACCAGTTACCCCTATGGAAAATGTAGGAACCTTTGATACCTAAGACAATTTGATTGTAATAGAAGATCACTGTATCTATACCTATACTGAAGTAAAGCAACACAATAACAGTTAGTCTTTCTTGAAAGAAATTAGATGATCATGCAATGTCAATATTCCTGAAAAAAGAAAGACAGTTAGTCTTCAGTCTTGAATTCCTTAATAACCTGTAACCTAAGAGCAAGCCTAAAAAGAAGAACCTGAAAGATTATGTATAGATCCTGAAAGAAAATGCGTGGGATAAGAATACAGTCAGATCCGACCGGTGGGAGGAAACTCCCTTTACAATAGGACTTACCAAAAACGACGTATTTCACGTGGTTTTTAGTGTTACCGATTCGATGGTCTAGGCAGCAATGTACCAATGTAAGGTACCGATTTCAGTTGCCTAACACGTGGTTCGTGTTGTTGATCACAGATATATAATGATCACATGGTACTAAAATTCAAACAGGTAGCTGGGCACAGTGAAGGACAGGCACCGCTAATACAGCACCACCGGATTTTACAAATGATCTGATATACTATGTCAGCCACTGGTCTGGTATAATTGGACTAAATATCAGTAGCTGATGAAAGTAAGAATCAACCTGGCACAATTATCAGTGAGCCGGATGTAACACAGTGAGCAATAGACAGTGTTTACCACAGGGCCTGATGATGTAACACAGTGAGCAATAGACAGTGTTTACCGGAGACGAAGTTACAGATTTCTCAACAGTATATGTGAATGAATTTTAGGTATATATAAGCCCTTTGTTCTTGATAAAAAAAATGTTAACACCAAGGCCACAGAATATTTAATTTCACATTTGTAATGGCTATGTACGCTTAACACTGACACAACCCCGGTATGATACGCGTTACGCCCAACAGAACACAAACCTTGGTAAGCTTCTGTCTCTCACAACTAGTTTGCATTGTTTGATAGATTCAGAGAGTCTCGTGCTCTTAGACAACCACGCAATGCAACCAGGGTGCACCCTGATATAAACCACACTATAATTGGTAGTAAATTATTATTATTTACAAAATCAATGAAAATTGGTTCAGAGATACTCAAGACTATCTACTAGGATAGTAGCCCAGCAAAACCGCAATTCAATCACTAAACGCACGCAAACAAACAGTAAGCAACAGTTCAAACAGCAAAGGACAGCTAACAGATTCCAACCTGCTGTGCAGAGATTTAATTCAAAACAATTACGCGCTCACTCGATTCTCACAGAGATTAAATTCAAAAAGAATATCCACCGCGTGATCCAACTATCACTATGAAGAAAAAGAACCCGTTGAAAACCTAAACAGATCGCCACTTACACACAGGCCAATACAGTTATATCTTCACAGAGCAGACAGTCTCTACAACCCCGCGATTAAAATTGAACATATAATCAACAGCGAATATGACACTAACACGCAACTGTAAATAATCTTCTCAAAGAATCAGCGCATACGCTAAAAACTGTCGTGAAAAAGTATACAATCTTACCTTTTTGCTCAGCAGACGTCCATCTTGGTTCCCACATACAAATGCGTGTTTACAAGGTTTCCCCGGTTTCCAGTGTTTCCGATTCCACTCTCCTCCGTATAATTAAAGGTTTTTTTTCTCACGCTTTAGAACTTTCAGCAGCTTTCCCTCTACCTTCGAAGCAGTTCAACACTGAAATTTTTCAAAAATATGTGTCATATAACCATGAAAATATGGGAATGAACGCCAATCGGTGAACGGTATCACACAGGAAACGTGCTGCTATTCACTTTTTGACAATCCTGGTCGATGAAAGAGAAGAACATTCGTAATTCAAAAATTTTATGTACTGCAGCGATCTTGCCGGCACACGAATATATACGTGTATTTTACCTATTTTACAGGCAGCAATAAGCTTGCTAGTATACGTGTTTGAATATCTTTAATTAGCAAAAATATTTGCATTCGTACATTTTAACAGTTTTACATTCATTAGTTTGATTTTTTGCATGCAGTGTTTAACATGGATCCCGATCAGTGAAAAAATTGCATTCGCGCATCTTCTGACCACTTCTGTTCACTTCTGACCACTTCTGACCACTTCTGACCACTTAACAGACAACAGTTTGCGTTCTGGCACACACATTTGAACTTCGTTCTGAACAATGTTCTGGTGTATGTATTTTAACATTTGTGGCCAATGAAAAATTCTTCTTGGCACATTATAGCTGGCGTACGTGCATTAATCTCCTATTAACAGTTTGCCTGCTGACTACCTATTATTATATTTCCAGACACACGTTTTTTAATAACTCGAGGTAGTCGTAAAGTTTCCTTAAAACTTTGGAGATTTTGTTAGGAAAAGTTTCGGTTTCATAAATGACAAGTTTGTGGAAGACAACGTTTTTCTCTCTTTTTGTTTAGCGGTGAAAGTCTTTTAAATTTTGAGAGGCGTTAATAGTCAGTCTCTTATAAACAAATTTCTTATGTAACAAAAAGCTCGTAGGTGTCAGAATTAGAGGAGTGCTTCAAAGTTCTTTGCGAAGTGTTTAAGAATATAAGAATATAAGAAGATAAACGCAACCACATTAAAATAATATCACAGTCGTCTTCGACAAATTGAGGTGGTGTTCTAATATGTTACACATAAACATTCTGCAATTGACTGAAATATTCGAATAGATCAGCAGCGTTCTTCATTACATGTTAGAAAGTGACGTTTATTTCTAAATGTTAGGTCACCTTAGCAACGGTACACATTCAGTAAGTATTGAAATAGATGGAGTATTTTTGTAATTTTGTCTACATCATATCTTCGTGAAACTCCTTGATGACAATTTAGAGGAAAATGATAAAACAGTACACCGTTACACGCACAGTTATAGAAAAGAGAACGTGCATGTGGGTGCCGCACCAAATACAGGAATAGCATTGTGATAAGATTGCACACTTTGTACAGAGTGCAAAACAAACATGCAACGTTCTAAAAATAGATTAATAAAACTTATATACCGCAAACAAATGAGTAGAATAAATGTCAGCGTTAAAATATAAATTCCTGAATCACAAGTTAGTGAAACGATAATAGAGCACATATATTCCTTATGAATAAATAAAATTGTACAAATCAAATTATCAAGTCGGTTAATAAAAGTAACAGTTTCATAAATAAGAGTAGCATTTCCTTACAATACATCATGAAATCCAGCAACATCCTCTTCCTCTTTCATTCTAAAATCAGATAGACAGGAGCATTTCGATTATGTTTATTAATGTATATGCTGCACAAAACGTGGTTAATAATGTGGGACAAAATGCTCCAAGCTTGAGTTTTGATTCCCAAGTAACATACAACATGCATCAATCAACACCACCAGGTGCCGTTAAATGCTTTGTCAGGCTCTACATTAGTCATTAGTCACATTATGGAATCATGTGAGAAACGAGAAACGTTGTTTAGGCTCTACATTAGTCATTAGTCACATTATGGAAACATGCGAGAAACGATAAATGTTTTTAGGCCTTAGGTTAGTTAATTATTATAAAGGCGGAGCTGAATAACCCTATTCTACCTACAATTGCGGTAAAAACATTAGGAGACAAGCCAGTCCCCACAAACTAATAATATTATCCAGCAGAACAGAAAATCCACGTTGACAAGAGTCCTCCCTTTTGACCACGACCATCTTTTCGAGATTTTGCAAATTATTCCTATGTACTGGTGAACACGCTTTGGCTATGAATCTGTGCTAGTTTGATGCACTCCAGCTCATTATAGCCATAACTCCTAAATCATTGAGGCAATCCAACCAAACTTGATGACTTTTACTCAAACTTTATTAGCTACCCAATGGCCCACAAAAAATTTTAAGCAGGTTGCTAGATCAAATACAATAAACAATAGAAGAATAGGTTGTGTGTTCAAAAAACGACATTTTTGCCCAAATTGACCAAATTGGGGAATATTTTCGTTTTAAATCAATATTTTGGTCCTTTTCAGAATGCAAAAGCGACAAATTAGTCATTCTAATCCATTCAGGGCAGTTTTGTTTTCAAATGTCTGAAACGTTGTCATTTTGAATAAATTATGAAGTCGTCAACATAATTATGCGCAAGTTATGCTCATTCGGTCCAAGACTAAACGTTAAACAAGTTTTACTGACACAGCTTTGGTTCTTCAGGAAATATTGGCCTGATGAGCCCCTTTTGACACCATGGTACAATAGGAATTATGAACCTATATGTCTACCGATAAAACGACAGCAAACGTGTGGTTCATTTAATGTTCCGAGTGAAAGCTCCTTTGGCTGTCATGGAACAGGTCCTGCATAGAACACGAATATGAGAGTACTTCTCCATGCCAATGGACATTTAGAAAAAATAGTAGTGTAATCTTGCAAGGCCAACCAAAGTTTATCCATTACACTAAAACGTGAATGGAACACTCCTCTAAAGGAGATAAAGATTAGGCTTGCTCCTGGTGTAGTGTAGAACCTGGAATTGCTTAGAAAGTAACTTTGACTAGTCTGACGCGTATGGCAATTTGAAAATGAATTTGAAGTTTCTGATCATCGTGGTGAAAGGTCCAGTGCTATGCTACGGAGAACATAAAACCTTACTCAGCATAAGCATGGAAACTAGTAGAGGACTCCTACAACAACTATAAAACGTTAGTCAGTGCGCACAACAGAATCGACGATGCAATCTAGTAGAGGTTTCTTACAACAGATATGAGGTCATGTAGAATAGACGAGACCGTGGTACCTTGTAGGTTCATGTTGCAACAAATATGAAACTGTTATACTAATGCATAGAGCAGAAAAAGAAAGAAACATCATATGCTGAAAAATGTAAGGTAACTAACCACATAAAAAACATACCATAGCATATGATAAAGATTCAAACACGAAGAACTCGGCATTTACAATATGCCATCTACTCATTCCGAGATTGAATTCATATATATCAAATATATCAATCATTTTCACTTGGCAATCAGTTTTTGAAAATCAAGACGAGAAGTAATCTGAATTGAGGTATATATCACAACTCTCATAATTTGTCAAGTGAATTCCACTCACCTGATTGTGATTCTTTTTCAAGATGTTTAAGAATATTCTTGCATCTGTCACGATTAACCGTAATCGTCGTCTCAGGAAAGAAAAATGTTGGAACTGCATCTTCCCCATCAACAACATCAATATGATCAACAAGATATCGATAAGTTTCTTTGAGCCAATAATCACTGCCTCTATTATTCTCATCTGCATTGATACCGATTTCTCCATCTTCTTCGAAAGTGAGAATTCCATGTTCCTTTAGTACATAGAAGAAGGAACATTTCAAGGCGTAAGTTTTAAGAACCCAACTCGCCTCATGGGAACTCTGTCTTTTTCTGTAACAGTAGCATGACAAGCTATGGTGTGAACGGATTGCTTTGGACTTTCGGTAGCCTTCGTGCATGCTGGAAGGGATCTTTTTCATGATTTCAACTTCCACTTCTGACATGGAAAGACGAGCAAAGTTACCAGGTAAAACGAAGCATGCTCGATCATAAGCCTTGATCGGATCGACAGTTTCACGAGGAATATCATCACAGTCAATGAACTTAAGAGACTCAAGAGATTGAACTGGAATAGTCAGGACCAAATCTATCGATAGGCGCAGAAACTTTATGCTTGGTCCATGGAACATAATTCTCAGACACACTGCAGGACCTGTTAGTGTTGAACTTCTTGTTGGAAAACAAACAAAATTCATGTCTTTCCACACATCCTGATTATGAAGAACTCGTCCTATAAGACAGTGAAATGTTTCCCGCATTTTCCTGTACATGAGTGTCTGATGAGAATCAAAGAAATCTCTGTACGTTTGGTGTTCTTCGTTCAGATTAGCTTTCAAATACATTTTAGTCGTACCTGCTGGATCACATTCTGCTCCACAGAATCGACCGAGATCTTCCATGTAAATTTGGAAATCAAATTCGTCGGGAAGTCCAGTTTTTGTGCCTTCGCCAACGCTTCCACTCAATTTAATTTCACAATTTTGGAATCTGGAGTCTAAATCTCCCACTTTCTGTATTAAATTTCTGACTAATGATTCGACATTTGTATTAATAATAACTTTATCAACTGCTGACGATAAACATTTCTCTATGTCTGTACCACAAGGAAAATGAATCATTTTTTTGTTAGGCGTGATTTCATGGAAGTGGAGCTCCTCAGCCAAATCTGAAGGATTTCTAAACAAGCTGTCTCGAACATTCGGCTTGGCTCCTCTTTTAATCATTAACTGAATCACTTCAGGATCTGACCTCGCATAGATCGCGTAATGAAGAGGAGTTGATTGAAACATATCGGAAATGTTCGGATCAACTCCATTCTTTAATAATGTTCTAACAACCTTCATCACATCTTCCTTCCATTTAAACATGAGAGCAAGATGGAGGGGAGTGATTCCCATCTCACTTCTCATGTTTACATCAAATGTTCTACTACTGATGAGTTCAAGCAGATGTTCAACATCTCCTAGAAAACGTCCAGAGAAACAATGATCAATGTATGAGTGCAATGGAGTCAGTCCGAATACATCCTTCTTACTGGTCAGTTCCTTTTCATCTTCTCTCAGTTTCTCAGTCTTCTGTTTGATAAAGTAATATAAATTAGAATGATAAAATAAAGCATTTCTTTTAAAGTTGTCTTCTTTTTTTATGTCAACCTTTTTCGTTAAATAATTGAATAGTTGGGACCGATCATATTCGACATCATCCAAACGAAACAAGCACGTTCTGCTGCAATGATCTGTGATATTTGCATCACACCCTTCTCTCATCAGCAACTCTGCTATTTCTGCTTCATCCACGTCGAAGTCTATTCTACTCTTACAGAGTGTGTGAAGTGGAGTGAATCCATTCTCAATTTCCCTCGCATTAACATTCACTCCACTTTCAAGCAGCAATCTGATGACGGATGCTTGCTTGTAATTACAAGCCTCATGCAGCAGAGTTTCCAACTCTCTGTGTGTACCATTGTCATTGGAAGATGAGGGACTTTTTGCAATGATTCTTATGTATGTATTTACAGCTTTTATATCATTAAGAGTTTTACACAAGCTGGGAAAGGAAAGATCTACATTTCTCCATGAAGAATGCAGTTCATCGGCATCTCCCACCAATTTGGGAGATAGTTGGTCTGTTCTACTTCGAAACGTGTGAGCATAGTAAACAATAACGCCGTTAAAGTATTGCTCTGATGTGGATTTCAGTTCTTTGCGTTTCTTATCCTGTTCTTCACCAGATATACTGCGCTTTTCAACACATATAGTGCAGTATTCCACTATAAGTGATAGAATTGTATTAAATAAATCTACAATACTTTTATTAAAGCTCGTGTAAAACGAATGAAAGAGACATATAACTTCGCAGTCATCGTCATTGTATTCCAGACTTTCATTCCAAACAGGATGATATGAAAAGTCTTCTTGCAGAATTGCCTGACACATTAATGTGATATTGTTCCAGTAGTTAATGTCATCATCATCAAGATTCCCTCCCATTTAACTCGGAAGTTCTATTTCTCTCAGTCTAAGTTAAACTATGTTTCTTTTGGATGGCTTTTCTTCTCTTGATTGCTTGCTCGTTGAAAATTCAACCTGTAACAGAAAATTGCAGCAAAATAACATGACCATGATATCAAGTAACGTTATTTGAACGGCAATAGCATAGTGAATCAGAACAGTAAAAATCTGATCAAAGATTTGCATTTAATTTTTGATTCACCAACTACTATCAGTAACACAGTATTTCTGTCATCATGTTTAAAAAACCCCTCAAACTCACTAGTTAGCTAATGTCACCGAAATCCCGTCTGCAAAATTTTTCCTGTATTCTTGAAAACCTCAGCGACCAATATTGAGTAATAAAGCTACATCGCCATTTGAAATGCATTGCAGGATGGCCAGGGGTTCCTAAAAGCAATGACTTTCTCTTACCATCAACTTTCAACAGATAATTAAGTGAGAGTTTTGGTTTGAAAACTATTTATTACGTGATGATGACTTACAAAAACAGTCAAAAAGAACAGAGAAGAAAATCTGGGAAAAATCTGTCAACTTACTTTGAATTTATCTCATTCTATAAAACTAAAACATTGTACATGAGCTCTGCAATCAGTGAGTTGAATTTTGTATCCAGAAAAATCGGTGAGGTAGATAATTAATGCCCAGGTGGGAACTTCATTATCGGCTGGTATCTTAAAAAGCGATAAGTTACAGATTTTTAGCCAATAAATAAGAATACTGCAGGTTATAATTCGCTATCTGCAATATGACTGCGCAAAATATGAGATTTCAAGTGTGACTTCCTATAAATAACGAAGGTCTGATGTGCGATAGAGCTTGCTTTGAGCTTCCCTATCACTTCTTTACCTGATTTATAGCTGTCCTGAATAAACGCCAGTGTCTCATAACGAACACTAATAAATGACTGCACTGAAAGGAACAAGGAACAAGCTTCTGTGTACCAGTGACAGCTCTTAGAAAGTTGCGATGACGAGGCGTGTTCTTGCCACTTTTGATATATGCGACACTTGCTTGTAGGGATGAATCCCTTTGCAATTTCCTATATTTTATAGCGGTAGTGTGACCCCTCCCCTCTCTCTTTGCTGTTCTATGTAATGACACAGATGCTGAAGCTGTAATACAACTACTTTTTAGGTTTATGGTCCAAAAACAGTAAAACCAATAAGATTTAGGTACGTTTTACAATATATCACACCGTCTATTGTACTTCATGAGATAGGAAAAGAATCATTGACGTTATTATCTTCTACCTTATCCAAACGTAATCCATAATACTTTTTAACATTAACATATCCGCCACGTTTGATTGTCATTGACAAGTGCATTATACCACGAACAACATAGCATATTAAGTTTTCCCTCAAAGTCAGTTGTCTTGTCCTGCTGCGATCAACAGTTGATAGCATTCAAAGCCATATTTGCGAAATCCGGAGATAACGCTGGAAGAGTTTGACCAGGATTTACTCCAATCGAGTCCAAAAAACTCCCGTACTCTGTAGGATTAACATTCTCAACTTCAAGTGCTCATAGTTCGATTACAAACTGCCACAGTTTTGTCTTCAAGTTGTGGTTATGATGCTTAATCCTATGTATACTGGGAGGGGTCGAGGGGGGGGGGCGGGGGTCTGAGAGCCTCCGTTGCTTTTTTGCAGATATCTCCAGAACACATAAGCGTTTTGAGCTGAGATTTCGTGACTTTTCCTGAAATTTAAAGTGTTCCTAGAGGCACTCATCGGTTTTTCATAATTTGAACATATTCACCCTCAAATTTGGGTACAATCAGCAGGTGGTACGGCCATTTTGTGCCTTTTTTGAGTTAAATCACTACAAAATCGCATAAAGCGGAGTTTCACGAGCCTGAAACCACGGTGTGTTTTTAATCGATGACGTCATGAATACTTAATTACGTCAGCAATTTTTAACTGTGCCAAATTGTTCACCTGTAAATGATCTATGCCCATGCCCATACAAAGTTTCATTACCATACCTATAGTGATTAAGAAAATTACCGAGGGGCGGGCGCACAGAGCCCCTCCCCCAATGATGGGGAGCACTGAAAAAGACCAGTAGATATAGGGTTAAAAATGATTAAGACAAAAAAGAGGGTTCATAACTGGTCGACTTTGTCTGATGTTTATGCTACGTGGAACGCCAAGCGAGTTGCACTACATCGTACTGGCACTTCTGCAAAGCACTTTCTCATGACGTTCAATTAGTTATTTGGTGGTGTTCTTCTCATGATGTTTCTGCTAGATATGATGATCATTATTCAGAATGGCATGATCACTAACAATCATCAGCAAATAGCATTTGCTTTCATTTAATTTTATTCAGTTCTCTCAAAACTACTGTATCAAAATCAATGAGTCATTTTCAAAAGGCTTTGTTTGTGTACTATCAGCAAGCAGAGTAGCTTTAGCACAAGGACGATATAGATATCGATTCGATGCAACGTTTTTCAAATTCAACGAAAGGGATACTGAGAATGTTAGCAAGAAGTTTATTGCTTTTGTCAAAGGAGGTGCAGAAGTCCCTAAAAATTCATCTGAACAATTTGGCGGTGTAATGCTGGTAATAGGTTTATGTTTAAATATGAAAGCCGTCATACCAATTTGAAGATACTGCTTAACCCTGCTTAAAGCAATTCTCCCTTTCGGAAAGTCACGTGACCACACTCGGCAGCTATCTTGAAAGAGGTGCTAGAAGACCTCGGTCACCATTGCTGCTCAGTGGAAAAACAGCAGTAGCCTGTGAAACGCAATGAATATTATCGGAATCGCTTAACTTCAGCCAAATTACCATAGCAGACTAGTAAGACCAATAGTGTTGTTATTCATTGCAGGCTGTTTTGTGATCAGCGGTTATGCGTTGCTATGTATAATTTGTAAAAATATCAGCAACCTCGCGCAATTCACGGTCAAATCCTCTTCGGTCGGACGCGCCGCATCACCTCGAAAATGGTAGCCGTAGCTG
>JAOBRC010664897.1:0-10625 GCA_027575255.1 Scolionema suvaense | reverse complement strand
TGAAGGGGGAAGATAGTCCGCTTTCACAAGCTAAGAGGTAAAACATATGTTTGGCACTAATATTATGTCCGTGGTTGCATATGCGTAATGAAGACGATGTAGTAGGCGCAGCATGATCTATCCAATTTTGTTACATTTCAACCATGAATATATTCTATCACTGCTCACGCAGAAAAAATATTTCCTGTGCATTTTCCATCAAAATGACATTGTGAATGGAGGCACAATTGCATTATTAACCCTATTTTGGGTGTGAGGGTCAGGCTAAGCCCATATAGGGGATGCTATGATTACCTCCCCTCTATCTCCTGATTGGGAAGCCCAAATGACATGACATTTGGGATGGGCAATCGTAAGGCATTCGACTTTCCAGAAACCATCCATTGAATTCACTGTTTTCATGCAGTTTACTTCAAACTTACCATCAGTGTATTCTGTGAGCGCCTGCTAAATATGCCTATCTAGAATACAATGGAGTTATGTCAGACTACTCCGGGAAACGTTTCGTAACTTTTGAACCACAAATCCATTTATCTCAAATTTGGACGAAAGCTGCACGACGAATAAATATTGAAAGCTACCCAAGATTTAGAAACATATTCGCCTAATACTTTAGGGATCTGGTTAGACCAGCTTAGTCGCACTTCTCTAAACCCCAAATGTCATTACTGTAGTTTGCAGTCTGTGACTGCTACTAGAGATTGCTGCTTCAAAATTCAAATGAGATGCTTCGTAACAGGAGACGAGAAAGAAAAAGCGACTGCGATCGGGGACAAAAAAGATGAGAAAAAATCAAAAAAGTCTGGACTTTTGGTATATTTCACACATGCGTTCTGCTTTGACAACCTTTAATTTCAACATTGATGCTAGGGAGGGGGAGTCGACAAACCATCTTGATTTTTCTCGTCTAGTTTTTGTCCACGATTGTAGTAGGTATTGGCCATTAGATTTTGTGCAGGAACTACCTGCAGTCCATGTGCAAGATTGCTTTTGAAATTGCTTGAGTGGAGTGCGACAATATGATTTTTTAGTTAGATGCACTCAAAGGTCCCATGCAGATGAAACAGTAAACAGCTCTCGCTGATACCCCCGTACTTACTAGACAAAATTCAATGCTTACTCATTGAGCCACTCAATTTCTATTGTTTTTACACTGTGCATATAGCAGGATTACTTAACTGGCGCATCAGCTGCCTCATCCAATACCTCCTAAGTCCATTTCTCTTCCTGGAATATTGATTGACTTTCGCATTTTTTGCTTTTCACACTCCGGATTTGGTCTATATGGATCTTATGAAATGGACTATGCTTGTCTAGGACCTGGTTAGCAAATTTGATTATGCAATTGACCAATAAATCATAAGGCTTTGCCAAAAAATTCCTACGGCGAGCCATGTCCCGCACATATTCAAAACAATAACTTGCATGAAATGCTGCTATACATGGTTCAACTTCGAGCTGCTTGGATAAGACAACAATAGATTGCGCAGTCAAGCGTGACGCTATCTGTGCCAGACATGGAACTACAATCTTGGACAAAATATTTGGCCACATTACCAGAATACTGGTGCATTGACATTTAACTGACTACCTTGTCTTTCTGACTGCCTTTCCACTCTGAACAATGATGCTTTCATAGCTGCACACAGTTGGCAAGCCAGAAAGATATCTTTACTTTACTGTTTCCAGGGGAGGGGGGAAATAATTAGACTTTGCTTGATTTCGAACCAAGTGCCAATATATTTTTTCCGAGATTGTAGGCCGCAGGCCGTACGATGTGTAATCGGTCTTATTTGTTATTGAATTGACTTATAACCTACGGGGGTTCCAGCCTCCCTAAATATTGAGACGGGTAAGGATTCAATAATTTCACAACATACAGCTTCGTGTTTAGAGGAAAGCAGCACCGAGTTCAGCAACCATTGCAAAAATTTGCTGTCGTCAAGATCAAGATTGTCAAGATGTAGATCATGTCTATGCTCAGGTGCGAGAGTTAAAGACTGCTGGGCTTGATCAACGAAGTCCGCTTAAGCATTACTGGCACACCAAAACAGCTGCAATAAGCCTTTGTAAAGGGCGCACGCTGATTGGCTGATCAGAAGTTTGTTTTGATATCGCGCGCAAGATTCAAAACACTGTTGTGATTGAAAGCTTTCTTGCGATCAGGAATGATAGCAGGGGCAGCAGAATAATCTATGAATGCATGCGACGTAAGATATGTAGTGATTGGTAAAGAAATATACGTGTGTTAACAATTTAATCGAAAGTTCTTTAACTTGTTTTTGTTTTCGGCAGCTATGTTTTGACTCTGTTCATTTCGGTCAGCGGATTCGATCAAGCTCAGCCGTCTTTAAACAATAGCGCTGTGGTTAAACACTAGTGCCCAGATTACCGGTCAATATATGACTGGAGAATTTGGCAGAGTAATGCATTCTAGTTTTGGCAACACGAATGTATCAAGGATTCGCGCTCTGCGCTCTCTGGTTACTGTGTTGACCGTACAGTAGTTGTGAGAGAAAGCAAAGACTTGATTCAAGTCAATTTGGTTGCGGCGAGTTTTCACTTCCAACACATTTATGAAACCATTGAATATGAAGTTGCTAATAGCGCGCTAATGAATGGTACATTGTTGAGGACCAGGTTGTGACTCCACCCTTGCAATTTGATACTCAGTATCTCTGTTTGAAACTATATTTAAATTTGTAGCGCAATAGGACGAGTTGTTGTCGGCGACCTCTACTGGTGTTACACGAAATCTAACCTACGCAAACCTTGCGTAGCGCGTACTTCATGTATGTAGGACAACATGGCGTTTCTTTTCTAACATCAAACTGGCCGGGCACGTGACGGGTTGCATCAGACACCTTTTAGGCACCGGTAAAAGTTTTCGTTGCATCTATCGTGGATGTAGTTCACAGCAACTCATTATACGTCAAATAAATGTCTTTTTTGGTAAACCTTTCACAATGAGTAGCTCTGTACAAGAACAGGTGCCAAATGGTGTTGAAAACGACGAGGTTAAATCTGCCAGTCAATTGAAGAAAGATGCTAAACGCAAGGCCAAGCTCGAAAAATTTGCAAAGAAGCAAGAACAACAGAAGACACAAAAACCCGGGACTGATGTAAGTTTTCAAGTGTCCAAAAAAGCATGCAACTGATGCATTTATGCCTGTTTCTTGCGGAAGTTTTCTATAGCTACTGTCTGCGCCTGCCTGTGTGTTGTCTTTTGTATGGGGATATACCATGGCTTCAGATCATCTCACTGATCACTGGGCAGGGCTGAGTGTTGGGCTTGTAAAACATGTGTAAAGCCACTGCCGGAGTCTCAAGTGCTGGCACCCGGATGGTCACCATGTTTTCTTAAAGACCCGTTGTACTCGTCAGCTCTTTGAATCTGAAGGCAGGTTTGGCAGACGTCTAGTCTTTTATTATCACATGCTGCATGCTCGCACTTTTCTATAGAACTGTCAATCATAAACCAAAACAAACGCTAGCTTTGCCTCGAATTCTGATTAATCACAGGTATCGCTGCCTCGCTTTCCAGGCGCAGAGACAGGTCACTATCTCATAGAGCAGCCACACATGCCGACTGTGTGGGTTTGTTTTGGTTTGACGAATACAATCCGTCTTTAAGTTAGGTCTCTGAAAATTGTGTTCTCCAGGGTTGACAGTTATCTTGACAAATATAAGTGCATTTATGACCTTCAATTTGGCTTCAGGTCAAAACACTCCACCACTCATGCTCTTATTGAATTCACAGAAAATATTAGAAGTGCTCTTCATAAAAAAAAATTGCTACTAGAGTTTTCATTGATTTGCAGAAAGCTTTTGATACAGTTAACCATGACGTTGGGGCAAGTTCCCAGAACAGAGGCTGTTTCTCTGACTGAAGTTGTCCTCACCTAATTGACTGTGACTCCCATGTTGTCATTACTATATGTACCTATTTATTTATTTTTTTACTTAATGGAATTTGCATATTTATTTTTTGTTTTGTTAGTGGATGTAAATAGTGATGGGATGTTGCGTTCTTTTTGGGTGAAAAATAAATGACTTGAATTGATCACGCTCAGATCTTCTCCATAGTTGCTATGCATACTATAGTGCATGGCACCTTTGATTTCTGAGTTTTACATTTGATCATTCCGGATGTAAAAGTTGTTGGTGTAAAAGTGGAGAATTCTGCCTAAACTTCTGCTTTCTTTTGATCCAGTGATCCTCTAAGGAGGAGTGATACAGTCTGACATATACAAAAATTTTTTACTCCTCCTTTCTCCGTCTTGAAGCGTATTCACCGTTTCCACGGGAACAGTTTATTCAGGTCCCCAAGAGAGGAAGAGCATTTGATTTCAGGTTAATTCTTCCATGCTAACCCTTGAAGAAGTGTGCAGAAAAAATGTTTACAAGGCTACGTTTTTGTCATGTTTATTTGCCGAGTTTCCTTTGTATTTATTGATTTTTCTAATGAAATTTGTCCGTCCTGTTTCACAGTTCATTTGTTCAGGTTGTTGTCTTGTGTGTGATTTTTTAATTTTTCGTTTCTCATTTGTGAGTCTCTCTCTCGTTCTCCAATTGTCGGCAAGGCTGATGAGTAGGATTCTGTAGCGCCTGTTTCATGTCATAAGCAGAACCTCTTGACTTGTTCTGATCCTGGAATTTGATTGCTTGCTTGCTTGTAAACCTGCAAGGTGTGGGAGTGTCCTATTTCACGATACAGAGTCTGGTGCAAAAATTTCTGCTCTTCTGGAGAGTGAGGTTCTCAGTGAACCCCATCTAAGTCATTGACTGACCCATGTTTAGCTTTATCAATCAAGTTGCTCACAATAAGTCTTGCTCTTTGAGTATCAGCAAGTATATATATGATTTATCTGCGTGGCTACTGCGTAGCTATAGAAACATCAGAAAAATCAAGCTACATGATAGTGCATTCTTGATAGAGAAAAATTAAGTGACTTTTTTCGCATGTTGCATGCCCTCTTGGATAAAAAGTCAAACACCATAAAAATTTAAACATTGCACGGATTGAAGAAAAAATTTCGCGGATGAGCCCTTTTCAAATTTCCATTGGGATTTAATTTCGCGGTTGACACCCAAATCTGCGAAATTTAATCCCCGTGAAATTTAATCCTATTAAAATATGCCCCTCCTTAAACTAACGGTCAGGCACTATGGCATTGTGTCCACCTTTGATTTTGTCTCTTTTTGGTAGAAAACCAAGACAGTTCGAAACATATCCCCTGGAACCCCTGAACGTATAGAGTACCTTTTAGAGGGTCTGGTGGAACTGTTTAGTTTTCTAGAAAATTTTCCAGATATTTTGGATTAGAGTGCTGGCATGTCTGATTTATGTTATTGTCTCTTCATTTATCTTCTGCCTTATGGTGCAGATCCTTAGAACAGAGAGTACTCTGAATTTACGCTCTCTTTCCTGACTAATTTGAGTGCCAGGGTACGGTAGGGTGAGAAAATTACATGGCTGGTGGAAGTCAGTCAGTCAGCCATTGTGGACAGGGAAAGATTGTCTGTATGATCTGTAAGAGTTGGAACACTTCTGGGAATTCCTGTGCTTCTGCAGCTTATCAAAACACCATTCAGTCTAAATCCCATTATCTTCAAGCTCTAGCTAGCTAGTTACAGCCTCTCTGATAATTTTGTTGAATTAGGCCATGTAAAATTGATTCTATGTTTATGATTCTATGTGTATGTTTATTCCTGATATCCAGATATCAAGATTAGGGTTAAGCCATTCATGATATCATGAATACGGTTTCGTTAGAAAGTGGCTAATGAGAGGAGAGCTGCTGATGGCAGATGTTGATGGTGAGAAGAATAGTCCTAATGTGTGGTAGGGCAAACTGCAACATTGTATATATCTTATAAGCAACAGTGAGTGGTGGAGAAGAAATGTCTTCACACAGAAATATTGTCAAAAAATAGTGCAATGCGGCTTCTTTTTTGCGTGCGGGCATCTATGCAAAACATAAGATCATGTTTACATGGCCTTACTTTGAGAGAATCCGCTGAATATTTGGCCAAGTTCCTTACCGCTCTGGTCAAACCCTTGTTAATTTACAAATTGTTTTTCCTTCTAAACTGTGGGGCACAGAGCTGGGATTCTCTCTTGGCATGGATCCGTCATTAACCTCAAACTTTCTGCTCCAAGCAACTTGCAAGTGTTGAGAGCATCAAATTTGCCAGGTTCTCAGATATTTCCCTCAACTCTACTTGGGAGCTTTCACTGATCCCTGTTGCATTAGCTTGAAGTTCATGGAAAACGCTCTGTTGGCTGTATGCGCAGGGAAAAACACGAAATTTTGGAATTTGCGAACTTTTCGCAGAAAAAATTTGCAAAAGTTCGGATATGAAAATTTCTTTATAGCATGGTGTAAGTAAAAAGTGTGAGTAAAAACAGTAAATTTGCTTAAAGTTATGTTACTATGAAATTGCTCAGAGCCTTTTTTTAGTCACTTCACAACGCGTCAATACCAGATCTTAATCACGATGTCTCATTTGCTATCTCTCTCTTGTCTAAGTCAATACTTCAAACCAACTTCCCAGGTTAATTGAGACCCGAAGTGTGTCGGCAGTGTTATTTTGATTGATTGGTATGCATTCGATGAGCTCTTACAGAAGTCTGTGCAGTGTGCGCAAGAGCGCTGTTGGTTTGTTAAGTCGGTAGAGTCGCATATATTCCGAAATGTTTCCAAAACCTGTAGCACTGGATACTAAACTTCCTAGATTTGAAATGGAGGATGTTCAGGTTGATAAGTTATGAAGTTGAGGCACATTTGGAGTTGCAAATGAAATTATTTGTCTGGAGAAAAATTTTCTTCACCTAGCCAAAAATTCGTCACTTTCGCTCGACACATGGCGGTTCTCATGTTGACAGCATGTTGCTGCATTCCCTTGCTTGGTTGAGAAATTTCTAAATTTTGAGCAGAGCATATGAATTTGCGAATTCCAGTAAGCTGAAACTTTCCTTTTAGTGTGCAATTCCTTTGCACACAACCACAAGTCTTCCTGGGCAGGCTTTATTTTGTTAAATTTTTCTCACTTTTGAGTCTTCGTAAGTTGAGTTTTCATGCACATATTTACTATAGTATATATTACGCAAAAAACATCAAAACAAATATCGCACCTTGTTCCCGTGCACGTGTTCCATGTTGTTCTCATGGTGTGCAACGACTACTGCTTTTGCCTGCTACATGTCTCTGCATTGGCTCCTACGAAGTATTTTCTTACAAGCCAATCCACACAACACTTAGCAGATCTGCGAGGCAAGCCATGCACGTGAAAACCCAGCTTTAGTATGCTGATTTTAGTTTACTGTATGATGTATTCCCTTTGTAGCCAAAGGCAAAGCAAGCACCTAAGAAGGAAAAAACTGAAAAGAAGATCATAACATATGACATTGATACACCTGTTGGGGAAAAGAAAGGTATGCTGTTCCATTGTGGTATTGACATGTTTGAATATCTTTCTATGGAGTAAGCTCAATTTCAAATATACATGTGATTTGTTAAGTCTACTTTTACTATGAAGAAAACACAGTCACAATTTTTGATTTATCCATAGTATCAGATACGAAACAACATTCTCATTTCAACCACTGCTTTTCATAGGTAGTCTTCTGTTTTCTCACATTTACAGGTTTCCTGTTCACTCCACAGTATTCCATAGAGCTCTCTGCAGTGTTTTTGTTTTTATTTTCGAGTTGCACACTTGCCTGCTGGGATCTTTAATGACGCATTGGTATGTGTCTTGCTCAGTCAGACAAAGGCGCTGTATTTGAAGTATCCCAAAGAGAGGGAGGAATCTTTTTCTACTGCCTGCTGTGTTATTGTCAGTTCTGCCATCTGTGATCATTGCTCGCACATTACACGTTTTTTCTATATATCAGAACAAAGTTAATATGAGCGTAAGACTGAAGAGGCAAAAGTTAAGAGCATGCTAAGAACTCTAAGGCTTTGTTTGGAAAAATTTTATTCGGTTGCAGTAGGATTTCCTACGTATTTCACTGCAATAGACCCAGTGTTTAGCAGTCAGGTATATTTTCCCAGTTCAGACTAATTTTCTGTTGATTGAGTGAGAAAACCCTTGATTTTTGGTAACTAATGGAGATTTTCTGTAAAATTTTCCTAAGAATGAGCTAAGACACCATTAGGCGTAATTCTGACTGAAGTTAAGAACGTTGAAGCCTAAGTACGAAATTTCTGTTCTCATAAAAAACGTTGAGTGTGCTGTGTTCTCTTTATCTAACTCATCAGCTTCCATAAAATCATCTTCTGATCTTTATGTTCATTTATAGAGCCGTATCCAGCATTGATTTGGGGAGGCCAGATATCTTTTCCCATCAGTGAAAATTGAGCCAGCATAGTTGGCGACCTATAGATTCTCCTGTTTGCAGACATATAAGTGCTGTTTATGCCTACCCGTGTTCTCAGCCAGTCCAGGCAAAAGGATATTCAGCAGATGGTTTTCAAATAAAAGTGAGTTTGATTCAAAACCACAGATGCTGCAAATAAATTACACTGATATTTTGCAATAGTGTCACTTCCACTTTTGTTTAGAAAAAAATAACGTCAGAGTTTGGGCGCAGTGGGTTAATTGAGTTTGGGCGTAAAGACCAAAAATACAAATGTGGAATGTGGATTTTTTTATTTTATTATTCAAATTTTACAACCAAAATTTATGCGGGTTGCGTTCTCAGCGCTTTTCGCATTCACCTTAAACTCTATAGCTACCTATAACTCATACTTGCCAACGCTTGATCTTGGATGATGTGTTCTTAACTCTGCTCTGGCTAATTTGTCCAAAATGATTGATTTTTTTATGTAGTACCTTCTTTCTTTTTGCTCTTCTACCAGTTCTTCTAGTGTTTTCTTCATTTCTAGCAACTTTCGTCTCAAATCATAATTACTGTCGAACTGCTAATGGCTTGTTTTGGTATCATAAAAACAATTAATCTGTCTCAGTCTTGATGAAACTCGCAAGAGTTTGTGCACCAATAAAGGTTGATCTTACCTGGCTGGCATGCAATGTGTTTTGAAAATGAATCTTTTTGAAGTGGTAGCTCAACAGTGAGTGACAGCTTCAGCCGTTAATGGACTGAAAAGTAACATTTGGCAGCTCTACAAAAGGCACCTATGATATTGGAAAACACATAAAAGAATCCTTTTTCAAAGATTCCACAGGATGATTCTTAATTAGAATGGAAAGTACCTGTGCAACAAGGTTAGTATAGAAAAAATTTAATTGGAACAAATAAAATATGAAAATGCAGTAAATCCTGTCAAAAATGAAGAAATGCGGCCTGTAATTCATGGTGCGCTGCGTTTACACTATTCTGACAATCAATTTTCCTTGGCCTAAGCATTTATATGCACATCCCTTTCATTTTGCGGACAACAGAAATAAATCAAATACTAACAAAACAAATCAATCCACACTAACGCAACGGTATAACATTCTTCTCTAAGCTTTCAATTTAATTTGAGACGTGGCAAATCCAACGGTACTGAGTGACATATTATAGCTTGGTTCTTTTGGTGGCAATCTGCTAATGCAACTAAAGTCGTTAGTACGGAGCTGGTCTTTGTTAGTATTCCCAGTTATGTTTTTACCAACGTCACATTTACTGTAACCAGGTTAACATGCTTGTGAGTTTGCTGATCTACATAGGGATTAGAAGGGATTAGAACTGAAACTGCGTATAAGTCTGGTTTCTCTTAATTAACTTCGCAAATCCCCTAGTTGTGCAGTTGAATGTCCAGGATGTTCGCATATGCTTTTTGGCACCATAAAATTGATATATAAGGTACAGAAAAAGTTGAGCCAACTAAATTATTTTTATTTCGAAGCGTACTCTTACATCTACTCTGCTTGATGTGTTGTCTGGCATTAACTCTTAACCCTTTGAATGCCAAGCCGTTTTGCGGCAACGACTAATGACGTATATACACATCATGGCGGATGTAATGGAGCGACCATGGCGAATTTCTGTCAGCGACCAACGATCTATATATACCTCATGGCGGCGGTAACTCGTCAAAACGTCTGGTCTCTCCGTTATATCTGCCATGACATATAAACGTATCATTGGTCGTTGACCACAAAATGCCTAGGTCATGCTGAAGGGTCCGCCATGACGTATGTATACGTCATTCGCAGTCTAAGGGTTAAAACCATCTTTATTCCAAGTGCAGTCCACCTTTAGCTTTTGACTTTCATTGTATTCATGGGTATCTCTGATTGCAGGAGGTCTGTGCTATACGATAGATCATGCTATATTATGAATAGGGACAGGGTAAGCTCTATGTCAGCACATTTCTCAAGTTCGATTCATGTTAATGGCAAGTAGCATACCCTCTGCAATACAAATTGATATTAAGTCACGACAGATGATCTTAGGGATGATTGTGAAGAGTGGTTTTGAAACAAAACCACGCATAGTCTTCAAAAAAGAATATTTCCAGTATGCTGTCTTTTCCCGTCCACTACTTCTTGCAGCACCTAGTATAGTATGTTGAAAATGGCAAAATCTGGTGACTGATGGTAGATTCAAATTTTTTGGTTAATTTTGCTCAAATATTTGAGGATCAGCTATTGGAATCCTTAAAACCAGG
>JAOBRC010664786.1:0-10626 GCA_027575255.1 Scolionema suvaense | reverse complement strand
TTGGTATTGGCTCTCAGAAACTTATCGTACAGCATTGAAACTTTGTGACCTTTCCTTTTTGGAGGAATTGGATCAGGGGCGGATTTAGGCCGGTGCCTTGGTTTCATGGCACCATATAAATTTTCCTCATAATCATCAGCTAGTCTCCCTGCATCGCAATTGCTCCTTTCACTTGCTATGAAATTGTACTGGCTGCCATCTATTTAATTGTTTAGTTCTAGTGCGCAGGATTTGATCTCCTGTCCAGCGTGGCCTCTCGTCTTTCTGGTGCATTCAATCATTAAGAAATAAACAATATGAGCACTCCATTTCAGATCACTCGAACCTGTCTTGCAATCATGCAAAGGGTAGTACCCAAACTCTACGCGGCTAGATGCTAAATTATGAGGGGTATATAAAAAGCCGATGTCTGGTATCACGAAGTAGTGCCTTGCTAGAATTCACAAGGACTTTAATACCCTCGGACCCTGTTCTCAAGGAGATTTGTTGACGCTGGAGGTTAGAATGACCTCAAGTTGTGTCTGTGACAAGTGATGCCAGCCTGGAAACGAAACGTATTTTGAAACGCTTTCGCTCAGTCAGTTTGATATCAAGTTTATAGCTTTCGGGCGAAGTTCGCGTGTGGTGCTTGGGAGGACGTAGGAATGGAGGACAGACTGAAAGCGTCGGCTGTGCCCCGGTACGTTCAGACACTGCGTTCAATGCTTGAAGCCGAAAAGGATAGCGCAGAAAATGACCGATTTATTTATTTTTTGGACGAGTCATCTCCAGTAATTAGTCATTCAAACGTGAAGCATCCTCTTGACGAGATTTCTATGACTTGGGTTCCTGAGAATTCTATTAACGCAAAAAAGTGGACACGAAAGTAAGTCCCTTGTTGATCTGTGGTGTTTTGCACGATATCTACAAATATTTTTGAATAAATATATATTACAAGGGAAATCAATTTGGTGTGTCTGTTCCTTGGATTAGACATACCTGTCAGCCCAGCAGCAGCAATGCCTGCTCTGAAAAATCGGCGGTTAATAATGCTAAAAACAGAAATGTATATATAGTTAAATTAATAAAAATTCTCAAAGCCTGTCACTTCGTTGCCGGACCTTATGAAAATCATGGGTATTGTCAAACAATTTTGTAAATTAATTCTAGATTTGTACTCCGCCGAAACGATTCCTATTCTAAATTTGAAGCGACTGTGAAAATCGTATTCATTTAAAGATCAAATGGATAAATGATATTGGCTGCATTGTTCCAAATTTCAATATGAGTTGCATTACGCCAGCACAAAAGCAAAATTTTGTAGACAGCTTGCTGTAAACCCATAATTTCTACCCTCTGTCAGCAGAGGGGAGGGGGCGGGCCTGTTTTTCAAAAATTTCAGAAAGAGGAGAGGGGGTCAGTAAAATTTTGGACTGGAGGAGGGGATTCAGTCAAAAAGGGTAAAAAACTTAAAGGGGGCTGTGACCAAATTTGTTTGTGAAATATCTATGAAAATTCTTTTTCAACCGTTGGTTTATATTTTATTAAATGTTTTTACGGTTTATATCAAATTCAGCATTTGCAGCTTACATATACTTGATTTTGCATGGTCTGTCTGAAGATTTCGAGAGGGCGGGGGCGGGGGATGGTCAGGCTCTTTTCGGCTGTTAAAGCAATATACCGGTCTAAAATTATTTTGGGCGTGGTAATAGAGCTTTCAAAAACACGACAGTAGCTTGTTAATTCATGAAAAAAGCTGTTGTAGTTCCTGAGATATCTGCTTTGGATAATTTTCGCTTGCGACCATTTTGCTTCTCTACGGTAACTGTACATGACGCATGGTCAGAAGCAGTGGAATTATCTCATTTTACTTGATAAATTCCTACTCACTGAACAGAACTGTGAATCTACATTTCGCTTGATGTGAAAGAGGAGAGTAATATGTTGCCCCCAGCATTAAAAAGAATTCTTCTAATGTTCAGTTTCCAAGAAACACCGTAGACCTTAGAGACAATCCTATATGACGTCATTGATGAGCAAACTTGAGAACCATGGGAATAGTGGCAAATGTTAAACTTTAAAGTGACATTGCAGAAGAACCACGGAAGCTTTTTCACTCAAATAAAAACCAGTGTTCATGTTTTCCCAAGATCTACCACTATGTGGAATAGGGTTTTAGAGCAGTATACTGGGGGTGGGGTGAGTGGGTGTCGATCAGGGCAGGATCACGGAAAATTGAACTTCATGGGGGACTGGTGAAAAAAGGAGTGGTATGAATTTTAGAGAGTGGGTTACGACCTTGACAGAAGCTATGAAAGTTTAACGTTTAGCTCGATGTTTAGGTTTACGTTTGGCTTAATTTTAGTTGACTGGATCATAAGAAAGCGCAATCGAGGCGTGCATGCGTTTCAGCCAATTTTGTACTACCCAAACCTGTGAAGTTTCAACCTTTCATCAAAAAAAATTTGGTTGGCACCACCGTTTTTTTAGCCTAGATCCGCCTCTGGGATGATGTGGAGAAAATTTTTATTTCTTGACTATTTGGCGCATGATATTACCTATTGTTCTCCACATTTCGCACGTGGTGACAATGGAAAATTGAAGGTAGCTACAGGAAACATCCATCGGGATAAGATATCATAAAGCATTATCTTAACCCTATTCAGGCCGGGTAATTTTGAAACTTTCTACAGCTGGGGGAGGGGGTGCATCACATCTTAGTAACTCAGCAAGGTCTAACAAACCCTTTGACACAACGATACATCCATCTAAGCTCTATCCAACGATATTAAAATGTTGCTCTATCAAATGGCATAAAAAAATTCAATACTCCTCTTACTTTTGCTTACGTCGGTGAAAAATGTATGATGACGTCATAAATTTGGCCAAAATTCCTAAAAATGGCGATTTTTCGGCACTAAAACGGTTAGTGACCACAATTTTTGTGTATTTGTAATCGTATCTAACATCTCGTCGTAAAAAGAGTTACAAAAATTCACGTTTAAAGCAAATTTTTTCAAAAAATTGGAAAAATCTGCAAAAAATGGTCCAAATTTAGCCCTAGTACCCCCCAAAAATGGGCCGATACCCCTAAACCGCAAATTTTTGACCACGTTCGTGTTTCTTGATGAAGTTTAGCAGACGTCAACAAGTTTCACGTGTTCGGTACGTTTTGTTCAGCTTTGAAAATCGTTCAAAAATTTTTGTGGCGTGATCCACCCTCACCCCCGACCTGAATACGGGTTAATCCTACAAGGGTTGGTGTTGATTTGACCCCCCCTTCAATCCAGTTTTTCTAAAATTCTGCCTAATAGGGAAAGGCATTGGAAGTAAATGCTGGAGGCTTTCCCCAAAATTTATGGAGAAACATTGTTGGTGCAAAACGAAATTTCTGAAGTACGTCACGTGATACGTGATATCATAGTTTAGGAAAATTATTTGATTTGTACTCATTGTGAAAATTGTAAAACTGATGACGTCATCCAAATTTAACAAAGTAGTTTTGCGTTTTTCTACTACAAGATTTAACTCCTGTAGATCAAAAAAGATCTTCAAAGAGAAAGAAATTGGTCTACACCAAGATCAACCAAATTCACTAAAAATAGTTCAATGTTCAACCAATGCTGTCAGCATAATTTGATGGCACTGATATAGTTTTTGTGTCAAAATGAAGTTTGATGCTTCATATGCCGAGAAAGTTTCAACCTTGTAGGATGAGTATTGACGATTTTAGAGATGGGGGTCACATTGACACTCTCCCCACCATAGTTAGATCCAAAAAGCTCAATAACTGTAGGGTTATCCCTATTCAGTTCGTAATTGCTGCTTCAATTTTTTAAACTTATACACGGAAAGTTCTCGCAAAAAATTATTTTGGCTGGGGAATTCCGTTCTCTTACATATTTTCCGATTCTCATTTCAATGTGATCAAGTTATTTTTCTATCTCTGGCTCCCTCTCAGAGTAAAAAATAAAATAGTTTTTAGGTTTTAACTACGCCCAACTGCAAGCCCTACTACACCCAGCAGATACCCTGAAAATGCCAAAAGATGATTTTTTAACAGTCATATACAGTAAGTCTGTCACGCCAAGCCCATCCAATCGACCTGATTTGCATGTTTAAATTTACTCGTGGAACGGAGTATTGCAAAATTATTTTGACGAAGATTGTAGGTCTAACTATTTTATATTATTCATTCAGTGTCACCCAGTGACCTATTTCTTGTCAATATGTCATTCTGCGTTCATTTGCAGAGACGTAATAATGTAATTAATGTGATGTCACACTTACAGCGTTGCCGATGCTGTGTTTTCTCTCTCTGGAACGACTTCAGACGTAAAAAACGTTCCCCAAGGCGAGAAATATCACAAAATCTATAACTAAAAATCGGATATAATTATAGTTTATGATATAACCTTTGCCGCCATTTTTGAACGTCTTTGGCGTTTAGCTTTGAAATTTCGCATTGCAGAAATTTAGTACCCACACAAACACGTGGGAAATATCAGCTTATAGCTTATCTTAGTTTCAAAGTTACTATATATACATACCTGTACCTCACACAGCATAGTTTTTTTCAATTTTAATTGCAGCAAATGCTGGCGGGCTGCATCTCCAAGTCCTACTTCCTTGGATCCACGTAATGCACCAGGGATGGCACCGTATATCCATAAAGCAAAGTTTTGCAGCATGTTCGTAATAAGACTTTGGGTAGACTAGAAATAGTCGCTTCTAACTCATAAATAGCCCACAAATTATCAGGTCAACTCATGAATGCATATTGGGCGAAGGGTTTATCATTCAGACTGCGGTTGTCTATCAGATGAGAGATGCGTGGTGAATATGTTGGAGTTAAAAGGGACTATGCTAGACTTCAGACAAGGTACCCTGTATGGTAGTTGTGGCACATTTCTGGATGAATGTCACAGATTTTGCTCGAGCTCAATTTGGAGACATGTAGCTTAGCACAGGATTTTGCAATGATGCTAATTTTGCCAACAATCACATTTCCGTTTCCTTTATCCCATTTCCACGAAATCTGACTTCCCATATCCCTTGCATCTCGTACTTGGGCAATTAACTAATCCTATATGTTCATAACGCGGAACTATAGACGGTCACACAGTTCATAAAAACCTTTACCTAAAGCATCCGATGAGTATAACTTCCCATCAAGTGTTATAAGTTCTAAGCAATACTCGTTGTTGCTGCAGCTCAAAAGATATCGATCTTCTGTGGAAAACATTTCTGTGCGACCTCATCGTAAACGTACAGTTTCAATATCACAGGATCCTAAATTGTCTGGATGAGGTTAGAATTCGGCGAGTAAGTTGAATATGTTGGAATGTGTTTGTTGGAGTATTTTTGGGACATTAATTGCACGAGATGCATCGCCAAGAAGACAAAATGAATAGCCTGATATCATGTAATGGGTCTTCTGCCTACCATATCATGGACTGAATATGACGTATGCATAAATTATCATGTGAGCTGAGCGCATTAGTGGTTGAAAGCAAGGAGGCATAGGTATAAAATTCGTTCCTGTGCTGCATCTGTAGTATTGCTATTACTTCGCGCTCATTTGCAGAAAGCATGGCAAGCATGAATTCGTGCATTTACGGAAATAATGCTCCACCAACCGATTCATCTTGGCAAACAAGATCGTCATTCGTGCACCATGCAGATAACTTGTTGGAATTCGAATTTATCCAGGTTTGAGCTTTGTAATTATTGTTTTGAGATGTGTTCAGTGTGGTGCCTTGGCATTTGTATGTTTTTTTTTCTGTGCAAAGTCATCCATCAGCTGGAAAAGTAACCTGCTGGACTGAGGGTTGCAAGTTTCTATTTCATAAGAAACCTAGCACCCATGGTTTTGGCAAAAGTTATTTAAAATGTTTTCGATTCTTTCCCAAATTTTTCTTATTAGGCTTCTCAAAAAGGGAAAGTTTTTTCAACAACACAACAGATTAGACTTAATTAAAAATGCATCAAAGTTGTAATATAACTGTTTATCAAGTAACAACCATTGCAATAGGGATTCCTACGTAACTAAGATTCATATTTCAAGGTGTCAATATCTGTCGCTTTATTCGGAAAAAAGCAATCACATTTCTTGGTTGGAAAATTCACGATTTTGTTTATTTTGTTCTCGTATTGTTGTTTAGTAGATAAAGTTTCTTAAATTCTGGCTTGCTGCCTAGTCGGTTTCTTCGACGCTCATTAGTAAGACTCAGTTTAATATAACTGTGCTCCAAAATAAGCTCTGCAGGATGGAAAAATCCTGGAGAAGTCTTGAGGATTGATAGTAAGATTGTTTTTTGGCTCGTGATTTACTACAGTTATTATTTTTCTATCGAGAAGCCTCATAATGAATGATACTAGAGATATCTATCATTCTTGCTTATTCAATAAACAATAAACATGGATCTGATTTCTATAATATTGCAGTAAATAGTATCAACGCTGATGTCAGTATACAAAGAATACTGTAGTTGATGTAATATTTCATGTAATTTTCGGAAAGGGGTAAAATAACGATAAAACTTAATCCTGCCTAAACCTTGCATAACATGCGTCGCTGATGTGAGGGTTGTAAAAATTATGAGTTTATAGTATTAATAATGTTTGATGTTGTTTATTGTTTAAGCATCATAATTTTTTAAATTAAATTTGAATTAAGTTCATGTTATCAGCCGCTAGGAAATGACAAACAAGTTCTTTTATGAGCAACTAAGTGCCCGAGGTAGTAATAAAAGTTTCTTAGAATTTATGATTTTGATAAAAGAACATCACTACAGATAAAACGTAAAACTATGTTTTTTACATACTTTACATCTAAACAATGCATCCAAGTCAATATACGTAACAACTACTGCAATGGTGACTCTTATATGACTAACGCGTACAAAAAAGTGGCAATATGTTTGCCTCCGTTGGAAAACAAACAAGAACATCTTTCACTCGCAAAAATTCAAGTGTTTCTTATTTTTGTTCTGGCGTTTCTGTTAGCCGTCAAATTTCCTAAATTTTGAAAAGCTTTACGTTAGTCACTTTCTTGTAAAAACTTTTGATAAAACGCCATGTAGGAAGATATGTAACCTTCAAGTTAAAGCATTTGGGTCTTCTGAGAAAAACATATTTTCGGGTAACCTCTACTACCATGCTCAAAGAGGCAGGGTGTGATACAACCGTTGAAATTAAAAATTTTGAGATTTTTCAAAAGTAACAGCATTGGCACAATCTCGAATCTAGGATTCTAGGTCTAAAGTATTTCAGCCAAAGGCACTACAAGGCCAGATATTTTAATCTCTATGCTCAAGTCTTGAATTTCGTTATCCACCCCTAAAGTCAGGCCCTGGTCAAGCCCTTATAATTGGAATATGCCAAAAAGCATAAATATTGTATGAAGATTGAGCTATAAATGCATGCAACGCATATTGTGGTTGGTTTTACGTCTGATTGAACTAATTTTACTAAAAATATTAACATTTTTTTCAGACACCTGTCAGACTCGCCCTGTCCCTTTATAGAATCTCACACTAATATTCCTGAACCAAGTTCTAGAGAACCATACCCAGGTTCTAACATTTCTTGAAACAAAATACTCTACAACTGAGAAAAAGTATCTGATTTTCCGTTGAATTTTCCTGTCAAAATTTTATGTCTTTCTAAGAAAGTGGAATCTAGGTTACATGTTTCAGGAAATATTTCTTCGGAAAAAAAAAGCTCACCTAAAATCCCAGCAGACCAGTATATACCAAACATGCAGCCGGAACCCCAGCCAAAGGCAGCAGATAGAAAAGATGTGCCTGTAAAGAATTTAAACTGCGCAACAGGTTTATCGGTCAATAGAAATTGAGAATGAAACATATTGTGTGAAGATCAACCTTACTGCAATTCTAGCAGAAAATGTGCAAGAAAACTCAGTATGCCTCCAAATAAAAAGAAATCATTGATGAAAGAAAAGTAGCTATCCCGTAAAAAGGCAACTTTATCATTTTCCCCAATTATTACCATAGAAAGTGGTTCTTTACACCAGAAAAAGCATTTGTGAAGCAATTTTAGTACAAAGTGCTCTTAACCCTATTTAACATTCTTTCAGAAATTTTTAGATAACTTTTGAAAGGCTGATTTGCTACTTTTAAATCCTCCTGGCATTTAATATGTATGTCTTCTGAACATTATGTCCAAATTTCAGCGTCTTTGGATTTGTAGTTCAGAAGTTATGAAAAGTTGGAGTATGTACAGTATGCAATATACCACTCCGTCTGAGATGTAATGTGCATAGGCAATCTGATCAAGTTCCAATAGTGCAGATGATAAGCCACTTTATGATCACTTTGAGGCAAATAATGAAACCAATGGATGTGTTTGAAGGTCGGGATACACCACAACGAAGTTGCTGCAGCTCAGTTGTACAACGCCATACAGCTCATACACAACATGCTATAACCAGGATACAACCCGTACCAACCCCTGCCGGCGCCCACTAACCACAACTAATAACCCCGCCTGATAAGAAGACCGACTAGTGCCAACATTTTTTAGATCAAAACCGTTTTGATATCTTGCTAGTTGCAGACGCTCATCAGCCTAGCTGCCTAGATACAAACCACTGAGAAATTGCGCTTAATGTATAGCTAGAGTGCTCCTGGTCTCGTAGCCAGTCATTAGAAGTGTCGAAACATGTGTTTATTCCGCATGATACTTTGAGTTTCTGGTCAAACCAACGACGGTCTATGGCAGAAGGTCGTAGAAGGTCCTTGGTCAAACTAAAACTGGCTGGATTTGATATGCACATCTGATGAAGGTTTTTGAGAAGAATCTTATAAATCTAACGTTTTTGATAGGTTTTTGAGAGCCCAACAGGATAAGGTTATGTGAATACAGCAAACGTTCTGAATAAATGCAATGTTAGGGAGTCCTTTACAATAGATTGCGAAACAAAGTTGCAGATCAAAGTTGTAACAGCCGAAGTCACACTGAGACGAGTGAAGAGTGACGAGTGAAATTTTTTTACTCGTCAATGCGACCTGTTCGACGAGTGAAAACGGATCTAGATTGGGTATCGTCACGTCCGAATTTACCCATCAGTTTAACTGAGAGTATTCAGTGGAAATGTATTTGCTCATGCGAATGTTACTTCAACATTCCTTCTAATTTTCAACGAAAATGCAAGACATAGCTTGTAATCAAAATGCTCCTCATATATAGAAGGTCATATGTCCCAAGTTATGTTAAAATTCAGTAGGCCGTTTGGAAGAGTCAGCGCTGTTTTACTATTAAGCAAGGTTTTCAGAAAATAGAAGAAAAACGAAGTAAATAGTAGGAACACAAGAAAAATTTGTAAAATTAAGATCAACAGCGTCAAACGTTAAAAATCATTGAATCTATCCTGATGCATAAGAGGAACTTCAAGGGAACAAAAATAACTTGCACTCATCTTAACGTTGCTTTAGAGGTCAAAGAGATGATTACGGGGGTAACTAGGAGGGTAAGCTCATCATAAGACACTAAGCAACTGTTCTTGATTTGTGCACGCCTGACCAAGAGTATTCCTACAACGAATATTAACCCGGATCATGCCACAAAAATTTTTGAATCCTTGTTACGTGTGAACAAAACGTGCTGTAGACGTGAAACTTGGTGACTTTTCCTAACATTTATCGAGGATTAGGAATACGAAGTTATTTTTGGTCAAAAATGTACCGTTCGGGGGTATTGGCCCTTTTCTAGGAGGTAACCGGCCTAAATTTGAACCATTTTTTACTTTTTTATGAAAAGATGTTAGACGCAATTACAAAATACACAAAAATAGTGGTCACTACCCATTTTGGTGGCGAAAAACTGCGATTTTTTCAAATTTTGGTCAAAACTATGACGTCATCACACATTTTGGCTGATGTCACCAAAAGTAATAGGGGCTTTTATGCCATTTAATAGAAATAAAATAGATGCATCTTTGTGCCAAAGGGTTTTGTTAGGCCTTGCTTACAATCCTGGACCAAATGCTTGGCAAAAAAGGCTTTTTTTCAGCCAAAATCAAAATTGCATTTTTTACCACTTTTGCTTGTAAAAGCACTTTGAATCGCAAGCGCTTGAAGAAAGTTTTAGAAGGATCGAAATGCTGCTTTATCCTCGTCAGGCTTCGACAATTGAGGCTTAGCTGTGTTTTTGCCATTGTTGTTAGGCGTTGAGGTATTTCCCCATCATCCAGCACGTTTGTTTCATGTCTTTCTTGTAAAAGAACTTACCTTATACTCTCTAACCCTTTTCTGGTTGGTTTATTTATGGCACATTATTTGATGGTCTTTTCAGGAGGTAAACGTGGTAAGGATTTCAAGAAAACTACATTAAGACACCTGGAATTGCTCAAATGTTGGAGGCGGCTGCATTTTTGTCTGTATAATTGACTAAAAAATCCTGATCTTTCGGATGATGCTGAAAATCTATCTATTTTGGTGGAAACGGTCAAAGCCACTGGCATATTGCATTGAATTTTGTTTTCTAAGGCTTAAAATCCCTGGTATTTAACCCTATTTTACATGGGGGGGGGCCTGTCAGGCCCCCTCCTAAGGTTTTTCTCAGATATCTTTTTTTGTATATACGGTACGCCTCTGTTATTTTGTGACTTTTAGTTTATGCCTA
>JAOBRC010664675.1:0-10626 GCA_027575255.1 Scolionema suvaense | reverse complement strand
TCCTATGTTGTCATTAGTTTCAGTAAATCATAGCATGGTATTGAAAGTAGCCACAATAATTCACATCGAGTTGCTTTCTAGCCGCAAATTTTCACAGAAAAGGAAACTATGACCTTTGCATAGGAGTTTCACGCATAAACCAGACTTTCAACACTTGAGTTGTACTCACAATTGAAACTTCAAGTAAGGGTATGGACGTTAGCCACTGGACAAGTTAGCCACATTTTATCAGGCAGTGTTTGTGCCTGTAACTATCCTATAGATTATGCTAGAAATTTCGTTCCAAATCTGACTGAGATTTTCGTCTATTTCTGACGATGGAAATTCTTTTTAGTTGTTAGCCACATTCTTTCACACAATATCTTACACTAAAGTAAGGAGGTGAAAAGTTGCAAAAATGTCCAAACCTGTTGGATTCGATCTTTGCGAAAATTAGTTCCACAAAATGTTTCAAATCTGCCATTCGCAAAAATTGGTTCTGCAAAAGCAATCAAAATTCAGACTAAACAAAAAAGGATCTTAGAAGAAGTAAAGACAGGTAAATATATACAGACACAGTTTCAGGCCTTGCATGTTCACTGACAACTGCCCTAACAACCCCATTCACATAAGTAAGTTCCGCAAAATCCATCAATGCATTAGATTTGCAAAAATTAGCTCCGCAAAATATTTCGATTTGGTTCCCTCTCTCAAAAATTAGTTCTGCAAATATTAATTCCGCAAAAATTAATTACCTTAGGGTACATCCACCGTGATGAGTCGTAGCAATTTCTTGCCAATGTCTCTAGAACTTGCATGGTGAACACAACAGAAATGCAATGCAGAGTTCAAATAATTCTCACCACACGTTGCCTTTTACAGGTACGAGTGCAGCAAGTCCTGCGATAAAGCAAAACATTACTGGCTAATCATGCAAAGAAAAGGATTGAGCTCAATGTTACTGTAGAACAAAGTTGATAGAAACCACAAAGAGTACTCCTCCCACATTCGCTCAACTACAGAGATTCATTCGTCGTGAATAACACTTCATTTGCATCCGGTGTACATAAATCTATCGACAAAGTTTCCAGAAACCGTACTGTCATAATTCCTCACAGAAACTGTACATCTGCCACCAACGGATTCATACTTCCCTCTGATGGTCTCTTACTAATTGCAGCTTTATAATTTTTGTTTCAATGCACATCGTCACAGCATGCCTCATGATTTGAAACGAAAGACTGGCAGCATTTCCATACACCTGCTGACTCCACTGAAAAATCACAGCGGAACCACCCGCACATAGAAAAAGGATGTCACCGATCTGTCACGGAGAGAAATACAGAAACATAGCAGTGGGGAACATGATAAAAATAACGGGTGAGGTTTGTGATGATTGAATGAACAGTTACGCAAACTGAGATAAGCATTAACGAAGATGAAGTTTGTTGTAAAGAGACCAGCTCCAAGCCACCAGGGATCCCCATTCCGGGATGGTTGCCATATCCATAGAGATCTGCTAGGCACAGATGCCGATGAGAACTTGGAACAACCAGGAAAGATGACAAATTCGACTGGTGGTTGGGATCTGGTGTGGCCCCTTGAGTAAGCATCCCCTGCCTCCTGCAAGACACCAGCCAAAATCTCACCAGCCAAGAGTAAACATCCCCTGAGTAAGCATCCCCAGCCTCCTGCAAGACACCAGCCAAGTTCTCGCCGTGAGGAAACACGAGTTTCCATTTCCATAAGTTTCCATTTATCACTGTGAGGAAACATAAGTTCCATTTCCATTTCCAAAGGCGGGAAACACTAAAAAGTACAGGTATAAAGTGTTTCATCATAACCGTGAGAAAGGGTGAATTCTCCCGTGTGTTAAAATGGTGAGAAAATTAGCAAAGTAGCGGGTGAGATTTGTAGATTTGTCAAAGAGACAAAAGTCAAAGTCCTTCCTAATTTATCCCGGTGACAAAGTGGAAATGTAACAGTGAGAAATATTAATGTATCACAATATTTATTGACTCAGGCATACAATTTAATAATAAAAAGAACTATTATAATGTATCACTGCGTGGAAGTGTACATTGTGCTTTGCAGATAACAGTCCACCAGTAGCGAAATGCTCACCATGAGATCTGTACATCAGTGCTAAATTTCCCCATATCAGGAAATTTTCAGCCGGAGTAAAACACGTTTTCTTACCAGTGAGATTTTGGATTTTTTTCCTGTGAACAGCAGCTTTTTCCAGCCAGTAAATGACATCCGGTATACGGCCTTCAAAACTCAATTTAACAAATCTACAATTTGAGTTTTAGAAGTTTTCCAGAGTCCTTTTTTACAGATATTCTGAACTTTTCCAGGAATAAAAGTGTCCTTTAGAGTACATGCTATTCTATGTGAGATAAATTTGAAGTTTATAGGTATCATCAAGCAAAATTCATATATCTCATGATTCAAAAGCCGGTTTGCCAACTAGGTAAGAACTCAATTTGGAGCTTTAAACGGCCTCAAGTAAAATGGCTGCATAACACCCTGAACAGGAACAGTGTTTTGCAAAAGTGTGATCACAAACCATATTATACAATGAACCTGAGTATGACTTTGTTTGTTGTAATGACCAGGAGAGCAGATCACAATACGGCATGGCAGCATGTGATTGGATTGTATATGAAATCAAAAAACCACTCAGCAGTAGCTCCCAGAACCTCTTCTTCTGTTCCTAACTCATTTGTGGACAATTTTGCGACAGAGAGCACAAAAGGTAATTAAAATATTGGAGAAGCAGTAGAGAAATACCTGGTCAGTAGAGAGTCAGCTGAAGATGCCTGCCATCCGCAGTCCATGCACACTGACTCGCAGAGAGGTAAATGATTATTCTTCTCCATGCTGGAGGTGTATGAGAAAGGGGAGAAGCAGATTATATACTTTGTCAGCGTACAAACTCCGCTATCCAGGCTTCAACAATTACCGTATGCAGCGTACCTTTAGTCCACCTACAAGGTAAACTGGCTGAATGTACGCCTTCGCGTACGACCAAATTATAGTTCGATTTGCAATTTTCAACAAACATTCTTTTGTCACGCACCTTTTTAACAATCTTGATCCAGAATGCTCTCATAAACTATCAAACGGCTATTTTAGATCAAGCATTCTCGTTCTTTCCTCCGTCTAACCCATCTTCAAAACAATCTCAGTACTGGAATAGTGCTACAATACTAGTGAGTCACGTTTGGGGTTCATGAAACAAGGTCTCCCTGGATAGGTACTTGATGAATGAAAAACTGTTATGTGGTTCTGTACGCTGCGTACACATTCTTAGGTTCAGATGTATAGTCAAGTGGGGTAAAAACGGGACAGTTTTCAAACATTTCTACCCTACCTTTTTCCTACCCAGCACTCAGTTGATTTTAAGCTCTTATCTGTAGCACCTTTGGTTCCAGATCTCTTTCATGCAGACTTTCTTGCTCCAATACTGCTGCTGCAAGGGGTACAGGGAATAAACTGTGTCCTGTTATTACCCCGCTGTTTGGGGTAATTCTCCGATGATACAGGGGTAATTGGGCGACACTGTCCCTCATTTACCCCATACTATATGATTCGTCAATGGGGTAAAAGTGAGACTTCAAAACTATTTCAATTCACTTTCTTTATATTTATACAGGAACATCTTACGCATGATTTACAAGAGCTTCTGGACTAAAATGACATTGTCTAGGACAGATAGTCCACACCACATGGTGTTGAAAGCTGCTTGAACTTAATATTGAAACTCTGAGAAGGAACATGGTTTTAAGAGCTATGATGCATTCTTTCACTGGTACCATCCATCAGTTTGAACCCTTGATGTCTCCAACAAAGCTGCAGACTCAAAAAGTTAAGTTATAGGCAAAATACGGCTGTCCCATTTTTACCCCGACCAGGTGAATTTCGAACGGGGTAATTTTGGGACATCAGTTTCACCGTGTAAAAGCATAGTAGAGCCATTAAATAGACATTTATATGAGGTATGGCAATCTGTTGGCCATATCCAAACTTAAGACACAAAACGAAGTCCTTGTTTCACATATTGAACTGTGGCAAGAAGTCACTTTACATGGCTGTTGCCAAGATTATTGAACACCCTAATTCGAGTTAAATTTCAGATGTGTGGGAAGTGAGCAACATCCCTGATTACTTATCCAAGCATTGTTTACAAGTGAAAGACTAGAAATGAACATAGATTCTTGAGGATTCTTGGTGTTACCTGCGATATTCACTGCTGTCCCACTACTTAACCATGATTTTAGGTGTCCCTTTTTTACCCCATTTGACTATACGCATCAACTTTCAATATTTATTCTGGATTTGTCTGCTATCCCTGTCAGCGTTTCTCTGAAAGCTGATGGAGTCTCGCGAATCAAGCAGCCTTGCATGAGGATTGAACCCTGGAGCTGAATGACTGATGTACAAACCTGGCAATGTGGAAGGTGATGGTAAGAGTTACCTGGTATCAGATGTTATTGTTCCCATAAAGAGACTTATGATCCTGGTCTCTGTGATCAGATAATAACCCTGTACCACAGTGATAAGCTAACAGACCCAGTATGAGGCGATTGAGCATCTGTTAGCCAGTAAGACAAGAACAAACTGGTTTATTAATTTGAAGGGGCTCATAAGAACTGGGCCGAAGAGTGAAATCATTGTCAATTGCCTGTGATCTCTTTGGAAAAATGAAACCAACCTGAGAAGGAATAAGTATATACTCTGGAGAGGAAATACAGGACTGTCCTCACCATTGTGAAATCAACCTGGGCTCACTTTCCCAAGTTAGTTGGGAGAAAATTGTGGTGGCTGTGGTATCCAAGCTTCCTGGCCAGTAGCTAGTATCTTCCCCAATGTGAAAGTAATCTGAGAAGGACTTTCCAGTCAGGAGAAAAACCCAGGGCTGTCTTTGCTAAAGTGAAACCGACCTGTTTGATCTTCCAGCTAGCAGTAGTAGGGAGAAGTTCAGGTCCCTAAGTTGACATGATCTCATTCTGCAATTTGGCCCTTGTTTCTCCAAGGTTACCTGGTGCCACATGTTGCTCTTCGCATAGAGGGGCTTGCTGCCCTGGTTGCTGCGCTACAGCGAATTGGCAGCAGGCCCGCTATGCGAAGGTGGATCATCTGTTATCAGGTAACACTGAGGTGGTTGATGAATGGCAATCTCGAGCCGGATCTGTGAGCTTAGGGAGGGCTCTGGAATGGCTCAGTTGTAGCGCGGTCGCCTTGTGCAAACAAGGTCGAGGGTTCGAATCCCACCGTCTGCAACTGGTAAGCGCGAAATCCCTAAAGGCTAACACGGGTAGGGGCTCAGTAAAACCTAGCACTGAGTGATAGTGAAGCGATGAGCAGAGCACGAATCTACAATTAGGGAGGACGTGTTAGCTAGCTAGATAGCTAGCTACGTTTCAGATAGCTATGCGAATTCTAAAACGTATATATTCTGGCGTGCATAACCTGGAACCAGATCTCTCCATCTCTCTATATATACTGGAGTTCAAAGCTCTTAAGCGTACAGAGAGAAGGGAGGAAAGACTCATTCCAAACACAAGAACAGGTCGGTCAGGCTCATATGACTATATGGATAACCTGCGACCAAATGCCTCCATTCCCTGCATAGCTAGCAAGGGACCTGCAGCCTGTTCCTGTCCTCTACACGGTAAAGAGGAGACAGGTTCCAGTACTGTTCTCTACAAGGTAAAGAGGGGCAGGTTCCAATCAAGAGAAATAGAGAATCTGGTTTCCGGTTACCTATGAGAGGAAGAACATCTGATTTCAGGTTAGACATTAGACATGCTAGCTAGGTAGATGCTTTCAAAAATCTGTTGATCAACTAGCTAGCTGGACTCACAGATAATTATATATAGCTACGCTGAGATGCCTCCGTCATCCTCCCAGGGGCCTCGGGGCAGTTAAGTGAAGATCGACAATCTTCGTAATCAAAAAGATGTCACACAGAAATACAGTGATCGAGAACAAGCCAAGCAAACTTGATCGCGCGCTGGAAATTAATCTTTGCTTCGCTAGTGAAGAAAGTCGATAGAAATGTAGGTCATGTTCACCTGTGAACGGCAGAAAATTCTTACGCGCATGCGCATTAATCGAAAACAAACCACTGAGTGAGAACCTCTAGGTGGGAAGTGCCTGCTGACAACTGGCCGGGCAATCAAATTTACTAAGTTCGATCTATATTTCGTAGGTGTTCTTGCTCAGTAGCTTTTATTTCGCAAAATGCTTGGTGAAGTTGATTCAAACAGAACATTGGTAAGTTACCTTGATCGTTTCGTTCAATAAAGCGCTTATAAGCTGGTCGTTTCGAAGTGGTCTGAATGCAGGAATGGGGCCTGTGCCTTTTCTCAGTTCGTCACTCACTAGTCTATGCCTGTAGTGATTCTGCCTACCAGCTAGTTTGGAATTCGTCCCACTCTATATGCATTCTATTTTGACCTTAAGCTAGTTGCTTGAAGGCTTATTTAAGATTGATTCACTCGGTATTCCTCCAATTCAAATGACCTAGATAAGGTACCTAGCTACCTAGCTATCTATATTCTGAAGAAATCGGGCTCAGTACCTAACGTAAAGTCATACTGATAGAATGTAGACACTCACATGTACATTAATACCGATTCAGTTGTGTACTGAACGTGTAATTTTATGAAAAGGACAGAAGTTGAAAGTGGTTAGGAGTATGCAAACAACATCTTACTCTACTGCTTGACATGAATGCTGACCTATTTGTCATATATATCTTGCTTTCAACCATGGCTGTATTTATGTTCACATTGTTTTCCTTGGACAAGAAACAAACCTGCACATGAGCATGATAAAAAATTTATCAACATTGATCCACAAGTATTTCGCAGTTTGCTGAATATGAGTCCTGCTGGCACAAAGTGCTGTGGGAAATGCTAGTACTCGCCGGAGTGGAAAGTTTTTATAGAGTTTCTTCCCTTAAATATTGATGTTTGGAGAGCTCTGGAAAAGAACCTGTGTTCAGATAAATAACTAGATATATATCATATAGACTTGATTAGTAGGATGCTGCACTTGTAGTGCTTTGCTGCAATGAAATCCTGTTCTCTGTATGCTTCTTTGCCTGCCAGGGTCCTAATGCACGCAATCTGCGCTTGACAGGCCATGTTGGTTTTGACAGCCTCCCGGATCAATTGGTAAACAAGTCTGTGAACAAAGGATTTGCATTTAATATTCTATGTATTGGTGAGTTTGATGTTTGCAACTGTTACTACTTTTATTCTATTTGCTGCTGAAATATTCATAGTGATTTAATATTTCCTCTCTTAATCTTTCTGTCCACCATTATGCCTTTCTCGAACAAATTTGGACTTGAGGAAACCAATGAGATCAGACAACCTTGGGGCCAGTGAAAAGTTTACCACGTAATGAAACCATTTTAGCAGAAGAGTCATGTCTACCCCTCATTTGGACATCTGTCACCACCAACTTTTTTATTGTTGCAGGTGACCATTTTTCTATATTATTAATTAAGAAGAATTTACTCTGCTCATTTTTGTTTGTGTGAAACAGAAGGTCAGTGGTATGAGCTGGGAAAACCTTCTTTCGCATTGGTTGTGTCTATTTTTAGGAAACCTCCTTAAAGCAATATGCCGGTCTAAAATGATTATTGGTGTGGTAATAGAGCCTTCAAAAACATGACTGTAGCTTCTCATTTCATGAAAAAAGCTGTTGTAGGTCCAGAGGTATCTTTTTTTTCAAAGTTGTGGGAGAATTTTGTCTTGCTACCACTCTGCTTCACTACGGTAATTATGCATGATAGATGGTCGGACCAAATGGTATTATTTCATCTTACTTGTTATATTGCTATTCATTGAACAAATATCTGATCTAAATTTTGCTTAGTGTCAAAGACAGGTGTAATATGTTGCTCATAATTGTTCTAATGTTCAGTTACTTGGACGGTGAAAAATATCAAACTTTAAAGTGATATTGCAGAAGAACCACTGAAGCTTATTTGCTCCAATAAAAACCAGTTTTCATGCTTTTGCAAGATCTACCATCATGTGGAATATGGTTTTAGAGCGGTATACTGCTTTGAAGGGGTAGTCAGATAGGTGTCAAGACGTAAATGTCAATGTTTTAAGGAAAATTAATTCTATTCAATGTAAAAGCAGCCATAAGACAGTTTGTGTACTTATATTACTCAAAGTTCATTTGTATTATTTGCATGGCTTTTAGCAAATTGAATCTGGGTTGAATTTCTGGTCTATAACAAATTCAAGCAATTGAGCATCGAATGAATTTGCAGTGCCTATGGCCGACATACTTCAGATTAAGAGTTCTGGTGGTGGTACTGCCACTTAGTATGTACTACATCAAAATTTTTAATTTCGATTCTATCAAATCCAGTCTCTTTAAGGGTTTTTCAAAAAATGTCCTTGATCCAGTTATTGTGCTTTCTGGTAATTTTTTGGTGCGAAATGTTACGCCAATTTTAATTGTTGCAGACCACGTCTCATGTCGAAGAAAATTTTCAATTGCTTTTGGCATCTGTTACCAGCTAAAATCATCATTCTCAGAAATACTTGCTTGCCTTTAGCCCAGCTGTTTTGTTGTTGTTTGGTTTTTTCCCAAAGTTCGTGGTGTTTTTTGGTATATAGATCAAGATCCATCCACTGCTTTTTTTGTAGTTTTTGTTGTAAATTTTAAAAACAACATTATGGTAACCTTGAGGAGAACATTTGAGATTTCTTGGTTTGCTGGCTCATGGCAGGGCGTGTCTGAAGATGTTCATTTTTGTTTGATTTGTTGGCATGGTTATGTTCAGTAATTTGTTGTGGCTGCCCGATGTGACACCTCATTATTCGTCTTGTGGCACTATGATTCATTACTTGATTGTGCAAGTCTTCTTTATTCAAAGTTTAGAAATTTTATTGTTGTATGCTTTGGTACTTGAAAGGAACTATTATGCTATGTGATATTATGTTTGATGACTGTCTGTTGGCCTCATTAGCTATTTAAATTTTTATTAACTTTCAAAGCGCTGCAGTTATTTGAGACAGGCTGCTCATAGTTTTTATGATTGTAACAGATTGAGATCACATGACCTCAGTTCAAGCTGCCTAGTGCTCTTGTAGATGTGGCCTGTGTCGAAGTTGTGACTCAATATGTGGTTGCTTTTACATGACCATGCAGACAACCAGATTATGTTTGCACACTGACCACTCTCATGACAACTGGGGACAATGTTTTGCTTACTTGCTTTAAGCTACCTATTATAGGTTTTTTTGCAAGTGTTAAGCTATGGAGAAATCTCATCGTAACTTTTATCTCGCATTCCTTGATGCTTGTTTGCAGCCTTATGTGAAGTCTGTCCTGTTGCAGTTTATAGCAGATGTGTCTTCTGTTGTATAGCCCTGATTTAGTTGAAAAAGACGGATCAATCTTCAATTGCTACAATTTGCCTCAAGCTGTCATGAATTTTTTTTTGTCTTTTAAACTGCATTATAAAACAAGCCCTTTTGGTTCATATGGCGACTCTACCTAAATTTCTATGTAATGATAGGCTAACGATAGTAGTTGGCATTTATTATTAGATCTACTTGTTGTCTTTTAAAGCAATATACCGCTCTAAAACCATATTCCACATGGTGGTAGATCTTGCTAAAACATGAACACTGTTTTTTTTTAAGTGAAAAAGTTTCAGTGGTTCACCTGCAATGCCACTTTAAAGTTTGATATTTTTCACTGGTCCTATGATTCTAAATTTTGCTCATTAGTGACGTCATATAAGACGGCTTCTAAGGTGTTCCTCAGTAACTGAGCATTAGAAGGATTCCTCTTGATGCTATGAGTAACATATTACATCATCCCTCTTTGAGATTAAACAAAATTTAGATTCACAAATCTGTTCAATGAGTAGCAATATAACAAGTAAGATGAGATAAATCCACTTGGTCTGACCATGTGTAAGGCATAATTACCATTGAGAAGCAAAATGGTAGCAAGTCACATTCTCCTATAACTTTGAAAGCAGCTATCTCTGGAACTGCAACAGCTTTCTTCATGAAACGAAAAGCTACGGTGACCTTCATGTTTTTGAAGGCTTTATCATCATGCCAAAAATCATATATATTGCTTTAAATAGTTTTATACTTGTATTAGTTTTGACTGTTTTGTCTTTGTTTATAGGTGAAACTGGAATTGGAAAATCAACATTGATGGACTCACTTTTTAAGAGAACATTTGAAGGTATTCGGCTGTAAAAGTTATTCTAGATTCCGTCAGTCATAGTACCTGGATGCTTATGGGTTTGTCAATACTTTAAGAAGTGCTTTGTGTTTCTTTAGACTGTATGTTTGACGTCCTCCCTTTGTCTGTTACCTTCCATCACATTTTTTATCCATGGTGTTAGGCAGGGATCGATTACAGAGTTATACAAATACTTGACTCACATTGGAAATTTCAAGAATGAAAATTCACAGCCATACAGTAGGTAGGCAGACTTGATTTGGCTGAGGCTGTGAGCAGCCTAGAAAAACTCAAGTACTAGGTCCTGGGAAGTAAGGCCGCGGATGCACTGTTTTCTGACATAAACTTGACTTTCAAAGTCAGAAATCGCAAAGCTTATCTTTTGCGAAATCTGACTTTCCA
>JAOBRC010664564.1:0-10627 GCA_027575255.1 Scolionema suvaense | reverse complement strand
ATGCAGCAGGAGCTACGGATGATTGTTATCTTTGCAACGATGTTTATGTTCTATTGCTTGATGTATTGTCCCACTATTACCATGACAATTATGGATCTTTCTGGCACGCATTATCCGGAAGTGTTTGTCATGGACTGCAGTCTGTATGTTTACCTGTTGAGTTCAGTGTTTAATGGACTGCTGATGATTGGCTTGCGATCTGACTTCAGAACAAGTATGAGACAGCTCCTGCGAAGAAAATCTCACTTGACGGCGCTACCTTCTTGGCGTCGTTAATAGTATGCTAGACCAAAGGTCAAATCAGACTGAACTATGCTGTTGTTGTCAAAACTTTGCTTGGGCTCCTGTACTATGAAATGTTTTGATGAACGTGATTACTTTATAATTTGATTCTGCATGACAGTCGAGTGTTGTTGTATATTTAGCCAGGCTCTAGAATAGTTATGCAAATAATTAGTGACTGAGTGTTGGCTCATACTTGTATATAGCTTTTAATATATTTATCACCAGTACCCATATGTAACCAGTGACTGAGTGTTAAGCTCGTACTTGTACATAGATTTTAATCTATTTAGACAGTAACCATCATGTAAAAATTAACTGAGTTCTGGGCTTGTACTTAATATATGAATTTTAATTTATTTAGCCAGTAAGTATACGGAGTTGAACTCATTGCTGTAAAGACAAATTTTTCATTTCGCATTGTATGTAGTTGTGGACACGGTAAGACTTGAATAGTGGAGTAGTAGGTTCTTCTCTTTCTTCTTTAATAGGTCAACGGCCATCAATCACCTACCATAGAAAAGCATGAAATTATTCTTTATGCACTACTATTAGTAGAAAGTAAAAGAGCAAGTCTTTGTAGGGTTGATACGACCCCAACCACTTAACACAGAAACTTAACTTTTAAGGACAAGACCATATATCTTTGTGAAACAGAAACAATGACAGGATCCAAGGGGATCAAAACTTCCGCATACTTCTGTGCCAAATAGAAAAATAAAAGTTACATCTGAGGTAAATATCAAGGAAAACAAAATCAAAAGTTGGTTTTATGATAAATGATTTCGTTGGAATGGCAAACTGAAGTCTCTCAGATTTATTTGGAGTGAATTGGTCCTCACTTGTACCATGCCATGACTCTGTCAGAAGTAAATTCAGTTGCCACTTGCAGTTGCAGACCACTGTACTTATCCATATGTTATTGCAACAGTAAGGCTATAGTGCGAAGATGGACGTTTTCAACATGTATCTACTTACAAACTCTGACCGCCTTTCTTTCTAGAGTTGCTAAAATTATGTTCTAGCTCTGTTTATTGTTGCCTGCAGAAAACAATCAATTCAAACTAGCTGTTGTGTTTTGATGTTAACAATCCCTACCCTTTACCTTTATGTCTTTAACTACTTTGACGAAGCTAGTTCTGGCCATATCTGCACATGATAGAATTCTGGATTGAATTTCATTTGGCACATGCATCAGCTCTGTCACAGAAATTGACTCGATGTCAAGCAGCGAATCTTCAAAACAGACTTGAGCTCAAAAAATGTTTGTCTGAAATTTAGCTTATGACAGAGGTGACTACAACAACAGCAGTTTGCCAAAGCGAATTCTGCTTGCCCTTGTTGCCATACACTTTTTAATATTTATTTATGTAGTACGTAGCCTGCATTTTTGAATAGACCAGGGATTACTGAGTTCTAAGGTTGGTACCCATCCACAGCCATTCAAATTGAACAATCACAATTGATCTCTGTGCAGTTAAATGAAAAAAAATCCCTATCAATCAGAATTTTATCAATTCTGATGTGCTTTTTTCTGTGATTCTGTTTTATTCAATTTTGAAATGCATGTTCTATCTCATTGAGAGGCATTCTTTTATACGCTCTTCGCCATCTAGAGAAGCATTTCAATATCCTTGAAATGCTGTTTAGATGCTTATTAACGCCGGAGTTTCAGTTAAGATCACGTAAGATGCTTTAAAAGCACCCTTTTTCAGACAATGCCTCTGGCTCTGCAATGTGTTCTTTGCGTCCATCATTATAAGTCAATACTTACACGGACCCAAATTATGCTTTGTACGTGTATACCCCAGAATATGGTTTATAAATGAAGCTTACGGTTATATCTATTAATTGATCGACTTATGCACTCTCACCAGCTTTTGCTCTGTGGTTGTAAAATGCATTGGAGATGACTCTAATAGCCGCCACTTTGCAGGACACAGTTTAATGTCCGTTGCATTAGAGGTGACCGATGTTCGGAGGTTTTAAATGAATATACTTTTTCATCGCTCATCACCATCTAGAGAACCATTTTAATATCCTCAAAATGCTGTTTAAATGCTTAAGGCCCGTGTTCCTTGACTTCAGATAAGATGCTTTAAAAGCACTTCGAAAGACCGGAGACGTGGGAGGGGCACAAAAAGAATGACTCGTGATCAAAACAAACAAACACAAGTGAATAAATGTATCTTATAAGTACAATTATGTTACAACTTCCTACTTTTTGCATGCTTTTCAGTTGTTTTCATGAAGAATTTTTGAGCGTGAATGGAAGTGAAATTAGACATTGCAACAATAAAAGATGGCCGTTTCACTGTTAGTTGGAGGTGACCGATGTATGGAGGTTTTTTGTAAGAGTAATTTGACCATAAATTCAACAAGGACTTACTTTTCTTTCCCCTTATCAGGAGGTGACCTATGTATGGGACTGACCGTTAATAGGTTCCACTGTATCAGTTGACTGGAGCTCAGTTGATGTAAATACCTCCCCATGTTACTTGCAGTAGTGTATCTCCTAATGAACTTTTGAACAAATAAAATTAGTGGACTACAACGGAATGACATTATCACAGCACAGTTAAAGGGACAGTATCCAGTAGTTGTCTGAAAGTCAATTATAATATTTTGAGGAAAATTAGATCTATCCAGCATAAAAGCAAACATTATGTAGGTCACATACTTTTACAACTCAATCTTCACATAATATTCATGCTTTTTGGCAAATTAAAATTATAGGGGTATAATAAGGATCTGAATCTCTGGTGTATAAGACCAAGGAAAATTGATCGTCAGAATAGCGTAACCTGACAAAAATGCAAAATACGGATCTTTTCTTTTATTTTCCAAGTTTTTCAACCAAGCTGTGGGTTGCATCCTCAGTGCTTTTTGTATTCACCTTCCATATAGTCAAACCCTATAGCTAGTACCTCATACTTGCCAATGCTTGATCTTGCATGACGTGTTCTTAACTGTATCTGATAAACATGTAGAGCTCTGGCTAATAAGCCAAATGATTGATCTTTTATGTAGTGCCTTCGTTCTTTTTGCCCTAGTACCAGTTCTAGTGTTTTCTTCATTTCTAGCGATCGAGCTTCTTTCCCGCCATGTTGGCCTTCGTTCGTGTTCAACAGTTACTGACTGAGAAATTTACGCAACTACCTGTCATTATGGAAAAGACAAATCAGATAGTGAATGTTTTCACTCAATTTTCAATTCCAAAACAAAAGACATGTGAATGGCAGAAGTGTGCCGAATACAGAGCTCATAAAATATTTTATTCAACAAAGTATATTTTTTCTAGACCGGGTGATGGCTATCAGGGACAGGCTTTTATCTCAAATTATAATTACTGTCGAACTGCTAATAGCTTGTTTCGATATCATAAAAACAATTAATAGCCAAAGTCACACTGAGGCGTGCGACGAGTGACGAGTGACTTGGAAAATTTGCATCACCTGTCAGTGTGACCCTGCAAGACGTGCAAAAATTAACCGCAAAATTTCGCACGTCACTTGTCTGAAATCGCACGTCCAAATGACGACCGAAATCAAATTTGCACGTCACTCGTCGCATGTCAGTGTGACCGATTAGACGTGCGTAATTTTAGTTCGCAGTAATAAAGGAGTAAAATATAGCAGTAAATAAAGCAGTAGAATGGGTTGGCCCACATCGAGTTCTAAATACGGTAGCTATGTTTGGATAGCACCATTCGAGCTTTGTGTCGCATTTGTTTTGTATGAAAGAGCCAAGTTTCGTTGAAAATTAGCAAGAGTTTTAACCCGAGATTCACACGAGCAAGTACATTTCCGGGTAAATTTAGACGTGAGAATAGCCCTGTCTAGACCCACTTTCACTCGTCGAACAGGTCCTACTGACGAGTGAAAAAAATTCACTCGTCACTCTTCGCACTTCTCAGTGTGACTTTGGCTAATGCGTCTTTTGAAAGTGGTAGCTCGACAGTGAGCGAAAGCCTCAGCCGTTAGCGGACAGACGAGTAGCATTTGGCAGAGGCGACTATGATATTGGAAAATACATAAGAGAATCCTTTCTCAAAGATCTTACAGGATGATTCTTTGTTTGATAGTCAAAATTACTCAATTTGAATGGAAAGTACCTGGGAAACAGGGTTAATATGGAAAAAATTTAATTGGAAGAAATGAAATATTAAAATGCGGTAAATCCTGTCAAAAATAGAGAAATGTGGCCTGAAAATCTTGGTATGCGCGGTTTATACTATTCTGACTATCAATTTTCCTTCGCCTAACGTAATTCAAGAATTGAACATCAAGATTATAAGGTAATAGTGAGGGCATATCACTTCTGGAGCAGTGACATTGATGTCATTAGAATCTTTCACCAGATTTCTTGAACGTTGTGTTGGATTTCTGCGACGTTATTTTGAAAAATCTGCTTTGTAGAAAGGATGGAACGGCCGAGATTCCCCAGAGGAATCGAATGAAAACGCTAACTTTCAAACACGCTTACGTAACATCACTGTCTCAGATGTAGCTTGCAAAACTTCTTCAATCTTTCTGTTGGTAGTATCAGTGACCAAAATACTTGAGGTTGAGGATTCTAGACGTAGTACTGTTACTTCAAGAATTTTTTGCTTCAAATATTCTGTTTGTCATGAACTCTTTCTAATTGATACCCTTATCCCTCACATGTATATTGTCGAAAACTATGTTGCAGGAACTTTTTTATGAACCCTCCCTTGCACTAAATTCTTGTGCTGTTGGTTTTGAAGCTTTCCTGATAGAAAGACATCAGTTTCGTTGTATAGACTCCCGCATTAGCAGAACAATTTTATGGAATGAGCTTCGTCCATCTGTCCGCCACCAAGGCTTTTCTAGATAACAACTGGTCAATGGATTTATCTGGAATTGGGCTTGTAGTTCAAGATGAATAATTGAAACAAAGTCATGGAGCTGGATTTTCTAAGTGAATTTTCTGCGGGGGAGGGGGGGGTAAGTTTTCACTCCCATAATGGCCATTTTTTGAGGTCTTTCCAAAACATTTGAAGACCTAAACATTACTCTTTGTAATGTTTGTTTTGAAACTTCACGGCAATAGTAGTTAGATTCCATGTATCTGGAAAAAACTCTGGTTTGGTTTGCGGGTGGTAATTCGTTTTTATGTAGTTTTTTAATTTTTTTTTCTAGAACTCTTCATTAGCTTCTTGTAATTTTTGGTGTGAATCTTAGGGGTAATATAGCTAGTGTATTGATGGACCATGGGACAAGTCTAGAAAAGCTCCCATTCATGTTTACAACAAACAATTACCAAAAATGGCCATTTTCGGGGGCAAGACGAAGCTGACATTTTTTTTGTCCTTGTTTGTTTGTAGTCATTACATGCGCCAAGTATTGGAAGCTCTTGTATATTGTCACGAGAGAGGAATTGTTCACAGAGATATGAAGGTATGTATGATGCTTATCAAGCATGCTTAATGGTGCTGACTAGGCTATACTGTCTGCATTGCTTGAGTTGCTGTATTTTCTGTTAATTTGAACATTGGACAAGCTATTTAGATGTCTCCAGGATGTCTGCTCTCAGCAGTTAGCAGGGCATCTACTCAGGTCAATGCTTCATTTATCCTCTATCACTATGGTCACTTTGTTACAAATGTTTGAGAACAATGAAAGTAGTAGAAAAAATGGCTACTTAATGTGTTAGAAAAAAGTTGTGATTAAGATGGCTACGAATAGATGTGGTGGTGGGGTGGATAATGTGTGATAATGCATTAACTTAACGTTTCTCTGCAAGTCATGGCTCAGTGTTGTGTACAACATAAGTGAACATGTGTACAACATATTGAATGAAGTTAGCCTCAAGATGGAAAAGATCCTTTGTGCTTGACTTGTTATTTTTGTCAAACTTTATGGTGGCAGATGCTCTTTTTCGCATGTGCCGAATCATTGGCATGTGTGATGACACGTGCATATGTGCCACGGCACGTGTGTCCCTTCACGTCTGCCAATCCTATTGGCTAACAGTGACTATAACTAGCAGAGAGATTAAGTGAGGTTGAGACAGTTCTTCGGATAATTTTATCTTTTGTTGCTTATTTCGTACGTTCAAATTCTTACCAAACTAAACATCATACTACAGATGACACCTAGAGTCAATATTTCCCTTCAGCACTCCACCGTCTTCATTTCGTGTTTGTTGCATCTCCATTCCACTCAATTGTTGCTACTACTAAACACATTTAACGAACATTTACCAATAACATTGCCGCTAGATCTGTTTTTTTGGACGCAGTCACCCAGCTGTGCAAACTGGGTTGTGATTTGCACATGAACCGGCTGAGCAAGCGAGTGCATGAAAGAGAGGCTGTGATCCGGCCCAACAGTCTTTAAGAATAGGCCCTTAATGTTCAAAGTTGGTGAACTTGCATGGATTATTTCTCAGGAATAATAATTTCTGATTATCAGTAATTATTGTTCTCCAAGACAAGCATAAGTTCTATGCTCAGTGGATCCAAATTACCTCACTCATCAAGACCTATGATAGTAAGCCTTAGAATTTTCCGACTAGTTTAAATTGGTTCTACACTCATTAATGTTTTCAATATAACCTGAACCCTCTTCTGGGCGTAAAGTGTCATAATTACAATGCCCATCTCATATTCTTGGAGACCAAGCATGGGTTCGATTTTCAAGAAAAAGGGCAACTTTTAATGTGAGTTCCTAAGAACTGTACTATGTTATTGCCATTCTGGCATGCTTGGCTTGCTGTGTGGCTTATTCTCTGTCCTGAGCGTAAGATGTCTTTGCTTTGGTATAGGAGAGCTACAAAAAATGTAGATTTCTATGAAGCCAACAATGATTAGTCAAACCTAGTTGACCTACCGTAATGCCTCGAATAAGCGCCCTGGCGCTTATTTAATTTTTAAGGATCCAGGGTGGGCGCTTATTTGAGGGGGGGGGGCGCTTATTTAATTAATAGATACGGAAGTTATCTAAGAAATAAAAAAGTTCCCATGTTAGCACGATGAAAAAGAGCAAAATAGGATTAAAAGCTAAAACAAGTCGTATTGTCTATTCAAAATTACTTCCTGAATTACTTTTTGATTACATTCTTGCCAAAACTTCAAATAAGTGCCCGTTTCTGAAGGTTGAAGGATGGGCGCTTATTTGAAGGGTGGGTGCTTATATTAGAGGTTGAGCACTTGTTCACTAATTTCACTTCTAGGGTGGGCGCTTATTCGAGGCATTACGGTAATTGGAGACAACTAATCGGATTGTTCTTTGCATGGGTACTTCGAATGCTCGCAATACACATGGCCTGGCTTCAAATTGGAACAATTTTGTCTATCATCAGATCACCTTTTAACTAGCCGTACAATCTCTTTTCCATAGTGACAACTATTCGTAGTTCATAGGAGCACTGGCTTTTTGCATTCAACGTTCAAACATGAGGACATTGTCCATAATGCTACACACATGGAAGTTTTCGATTATATTATGCTCTGAGTTTCTCTGTTGTTGTAGCCTAATAACATTCAACTTGCAAGTCGTGACGATGCTGCTCCAGTGAAGTTAAGTGATTTCAGTATTGCTGTGGAACTTCCAAGTGAAGGTCTTATTCACTCAGGCAGGATTGGCACTCCACACTTCATGAGCCCGGAGGTGATCGAACGGAAACCGTATGGAACACCTGTGGATGTATGGGGCTGTGGTGAGTGATGTCACTTTAAAAAAAGACATTTTTAATGGAGAAAATAACTAAGAAGCATGAAAGAAAATCCAAGAAGGAATTTATTTTGGTAGACATTTTTGCTAAAGTGGTGCTTGTCATAATTGCTGCCTTGCTGCTATGCAATTTTAATTGAGAGCGTGTGTAGTTCAAGGCGGAGTTAATCTTTACAGATGTACTGGCACATCAAATTAAGAGCAAATAAAACAAATCAACATTCAATTCAAACAATGCAAAAAGTGAGTAAAATTCCCTTGAAGAAACACAGTCTTGAGATTTCAAGAAGCTAAATCTATTTGCAAAACTATTTACATTATGCTTTCTAAACACAGTTTTTGTCCACACTTCGCCCTCTCTCAACTCCAACTCGCTAAAAAACCTGAGGCATTCACTGTTTGTCGCCAAATAGCCATTTAGCTATACTTTGCATTGACTTACGCATGTTTGTATTGACTTGTCTATAGAGTTAACTTGAACTGAATTATAGGGATAATACATCCACTCGCATGGCATGTATGGCTGCACTGTTCAAAGGAGGGCATGTGTGCAAAACAATAAGTGTTGCTGTATCCAGCTTGATTATGCCCATTGCGAATTCTATATTCCTACACGTGCTAGGGTTGTATTTTTTTTAATTTCTTGTCAGGTGGGGTGCCATTGATGGCTTGAATTCTTTATCTGCTATACAAAAAGATTGTGGAAGAATTCAATTCCTTTATTACATTTAAGTACCTCGGTTGAGTAGATGCCACAAACAAATTTTTAGCGTCCGTGCTATCCTTGATATATTTGTATTTTTTGTCATTTTTGTCAGGCGAAAATGACACTTTTTCCTCTCATGTGTTTGTTTGCTATTGACAACGAAGCAGGCATTTATCCAAGCACTTTTTTACTACCGGTAAACGGTATTAAAAACTCAATCTTTAGATTGAGTTTTGAAACTCAATCTGCACCACAAATTTTCGAACCATGCACATTTGCATCTAAATCTAAAATCTGGCCAGAATGACTCTGTTTGTCCAACGTGGTAATACATTCACCCGCTGTTCCTTTAATTTGTATTTCTCTTAAACTTCCAATAGACGGAAGCAAGTCTTGCTGTGTATATTCTTGGTAAAAGTAAAAGATGCTTCTTTCAGTTACTTAATTAGACTCGCCCAGGGTATTAAATATTGTCCGGAGCCGCAAACGCAGAAACTATGGCTTCTAACAAAACCGTGATTTATCACAGCCTTGTTCTCATTTCCATAATGGGGCGATAGTTGCGCAATGCATTTTCACCGACATCAGCGATATGCACGCTGAACAGGCAATTACCTTGCAAAAGCAGCTGTTGCCTAAAAATGTATATATTTGTCGGCAGATTTCAGCATTGCTTGATATTTATAAGGTAAGGCTTTGTGCACATCAATGGGCCATGCAACTTGCTTTTTACAGTTTTTTATAAAGGTGCTTCCCAGCTCCCATGAGCTTCTCAGAAAGGCGATTTCTGGCTTTGTTAAAAGCTGAAAACAGAAATTTTTTCTTGGGCTTTGCCACTGTCCCCACTTGGGGGGCTTACAGCACCCCCAAGACCCCCAGCTGCATAATCTCGCCACACTACGCTGCACTTGCGTGGTTCGATGATAACCACTACCTATCAAACATTCTCACATCACCTTCATCTGGAAAACTCAATCTATAAGCCAAAAACGGTAGTAGCACAAAGTGCTTGGATAAATGCCTGCAAAGGTATTGTTATCTGCCTTGGTTCATTTTGTTCTTGCGTATTTTTATGTATTTCTGTGTTTGCTGCACTATGTTATTGTAGTATGAACTACTATCTGCATCTGCTTGTAGAACATGGTTGTTAAAGAAAGGAAACTTTATCTTAGAAATTTATATGCAACTGAGATTATACTGCGTAGATGATCTGTGGCTATGCGTTTTTTGGTGCAGCCCTTTTCAAATTTCTTACAGTTTTTAGCTTCTTCCTGAGTTGTTTTTGACAGGCACCTTACTCTAGGTACAATTATTGTGTTTACCTTGTTGCTAATTTAAATTATTATCTCATTTTTTTCAGGTGTTATCCTGTTCATTTTACTTGGAGGTGCATTTCCATTTACTGGACTCGGTGATAAAATCTTTGGCAATATCCTATCTGGAAAATACATCGTAAGACTTTTCTATTTTTAATGTGGCTAGATAGCTTATTTATGTTTCGCTTTATTGAAGTATGTGTGAGGAGAAGAAATCAAATTGGAAAACTAGTTTTTGCTAGTTACTTGAGTGTAGAAAGAAAATTGTTTAAAAGCTTTTCGGATGTAAATCTGCCATTATACATTCAGGGTAAAAAGCCAAACAAAAACTCAACATACCAGGAACTTGTGCAAACTGTCTCCTGTGTTCTCATTTTGACACACACTGCACATTCTAAGGAGCAGTGCTATAACCGAAGTTTTATTATGCTTTGCGGACATTGGTGTGTCACAAGAAATGTAGAAATTTAGCTTACTATGAATCAGTTCTCCAATGTTGGACAAAATGGTGGTCTTTCAACTAGTAAATTTAGGTTGCTACCGCAGTTGTTGAGAGCAATGCCAAGTCATTAGATCTCCATGAATATTTTCAATGACAGATGTGAACAAACTATCCATATTGTTCT
>JAOBRC010664453.1:0-10627 GCA_027575255.1 Scolionema suvaense | reverse complement strand
TGGTTAGCAGAGTTGGAAGTCAATTCGCTTCGAAAGTCGGTGAGTGATACATATTACTATTGTCAGAACCCTGGACAAAATACATCAGCCGCTTTTTTCAGTTTTTCCTGGAGGTGGTGCGGGTACCTATGTTGACCCCCTCCCCCAAATAACAATGTTGAATGCATAATAGAGTACTACACGCGGATAAGGCTTGAAACTGGTAAACTGACTGTATAATTCTTTGAAAGCAGCTGTTTGACAGCCATTGATTGTCCACGGTAGAGATAGAAATTTTCGCGGGTATTAACTTTGCGAGCCGTCATGTCAATTAAGAAAGCTTTCGTGGGACTTTATTTCCCAAAATCTACCAAAATTGGCCAAACTCGAAAAAATTTGTAGCTGCGAAAAAAATTTCTGTCCCTGAAGTCAGCAGTTCTTCATTCTTTGGAAAATTCGTTTTGAGCAGGTTCGTAGAAACGAATACTGTAGTAACGTCGTTTGTAAGTGCCGGAAACATTTTGCAGCTGCAGGGATGACATTTCCGCGAGAAGAACTTTCACAAGTTGAACTGTCAAAAATGACACATCTCGAGGGACAAATTCCTGCAAACTGAGTGTTTGGTGACTTAGTAAAAAAAAACAAAAGAGTAAATTGCGTATTAAAGTTTCGTAGATGGAATTTTTAAGTCAAATAATGTTTCTGAACCATGCTTTTCAATATTCCAGTAAATGACTACTATCCTAAACGAAGAAAGTGTTTTCGGAAGAAATTTTGCGAAATTTATTTTTGCGATTTGGGTTTTCTTTGGCAAACACTTCTGCAAAATCTGCTAGTAGTTAGCCAATCGTAAAAAGTTCTTCCGCTAAACAGTTTCTTCCCTTAGGGTAGTGGTTGTCATTTATTGGAATACTTATATAACTGCTTATTTCTATTGCATGAATAACATACATTCGTGATTAATTTTGCTACAGAAATTTTCACAGATCCAGTGTTTAATAGGAATATTACGGAAGAAATTTTCTTCTCGTGTAAATTTCTTTGCTTTCTTTAAGCAAAACGAAGAGTGCTTGTCATAAAGTGAAGTAAGGACAATCAAGTCACACAAATTAACATTTAATTATTTCTTGCTTCCATAGAAATCTTTGCATCTTACTCGAATGAGAGAGAAATACGGGCAAACATGGATGCCATTTGGAGAAGTTCAGGATCAGGAGAAGAAAACACCAGGTCAGTGCAAATCCTTAACCCTAATCCTTAACCTAGTTGAAAGAACTCACAACCGTAAAAGTCCCCAAATAACCTAAAATGAATTTTCCTACACGTTTCTGCTTCTGAGCTACAAGCCCAGGACAGGAGGGGGAGGGGGTACTCGACCCGTACTCGATTTGTAAAGTGGCTGGGGCCTGCGGCATCCAATATGAAAGTCGAACCATGCTTTATGATGCATGGTAACATACTGACAAGCGTTTCCGCCACAACGCTTTGCGCCGCAGGCAAAATTTGGGCGAATTTTAAGTACATATTGGTGGAAATTGCCTTTCCGGTGTGAAGATGTGCCTTCGTTAACACTTTTTAGTCTCTTTTATGGAAGATGAGACAAAAAGTAGACCCATGTTTCGGGAATTTTAAGGGCTGAGCCCACCTTTAGTAGCCGCAGGTCCCTGCGAGTCATGTACGGTTAGTTACCCCCCCCCCCCCCCCGGGCTATAAGTCCCATGCAAAATTGCTTCATGCTATGATCAGATACTTTCCTACTAACATTGAATATATTAGCTATTCATACTTCGTTTCTAGATGACCATCCCAGAAAAGTGGAGAGCGCTAATATGACTGAACTATCCAACCCAGACGTGGGCTATTTGAAGAACAGGGTGGAAGTTCTTTCGAAGACATTAGCCATGGTTGGATCAATGAAGAAAAAGAGAGAAACAGAGTTGAAGAAAGCCAAGAAGCAGTTGGCTGTCTATAAGACAATTGTCACGAGAGAGAAAAGGAGGAGCTTTGGTGAAGCAAATGTGAGTGTCATTAAAAATTGTATAAATATTTGCCTATCTTGTGAATATCTTCCAGACCCATGAAATGATATGCGATATCTGAACGAAGGCAAATCAGGGCGACGTAGTGATAGTAATCTGTCGGAGATAGTGATCTCCGCTAGCATATTTAGGCGAGATAATATGACTATATGATTATGAACAATTTATTTTCAGTTGGTTAAAACGGAATAAAAGCATCCTCAGACATAACTATACATTAGCCAGGCTATCCACACCAACTCTAACTAAATACTCGTCTTACAAAATATAAAAAATCAATATAACTACATAAATATTTTCATTTAAAAACAAATTAAAAGCTACTAGACCAAAACGGGATAGAGATCCGTCTTTATGTTGAAGAAATGAGAACTGAAGACGATGCAAATGAAAACATATGGCAACGCTGCATTATTCGAAAATGCAGAAGCAACATGTTAATCGACGAAGCCAAGGCTCTGAATGAATGTTTTGCACATGCGACATTTACAGCCAACCGGCGTCCAAACACGGATTTTGATTTTAAATTCATTTAGTGTCTCGCTTTTCTTGATAATGAGGACTCAACCCATGGACCGGTAGCTCAGTTGGCAGAGCGGGGGCCCGGTAAGCCCAGGGTCGTGGGTTCATATCCCGCCTGGTCCGATGTTTAACATCGGATGTAGGTCCGCCTGACTATGCATTCACGAGAGTAACAGCTTCCATAAGCGATATCTGTTCAAAGGAGAGCTATAAATGCAGATGATATTTTCGTAGGTAATTGAGGAAAATTGACCTTGGTTTTTTTGATAAGAAAAACCTGACGAGGTTCTGCAGATATTCAATACTACAATCTCCGACAAAAATAAGTAGACAGATTTTGTTTCAACTGTCTCACGTCCTACCAGTTTCCACCGTCTGCTCTTCCACAATGACCTTGCTATTTACTGGGGTCTTTTCCTTACCCTCCTCCCAGCTCACCGCACCCCTGCAAGCAGTGTTGTCGCAAGTCCTTGTTGATCTTGGTCTAGTCTACATCAACACTGCTTGAGGGGGCAGGGGGACAGCGAGCAGTGCAATATGAATTATGAGCTTTGAGACAGACAAAAATCAAAATTTCAACTTTATTGAACGCATACGGTTTTCACGAAGTGACTAAAGATACCCTGCACTCGATATCTATCAGCTGCTTACTTGTATTAAACTGGAAAGCTGATGCATGCCTTCAAATAGCACTTGTCTACTTCTATTTTGTCCCAGATTGTCGCTACTAGCTACTCTAGTAGCCCAAACTTTATTGCCAAAATACTACAAATTGAACTTTCATAGGGCTGCCTCTTTCATCACCCTTCACAGAAACGGCACCACGCAGGGAAGGGAGGGGGATCCGAGGGGTCCCTGTCCTCCTACTTCCCCCACTTTCTTGACATTTAAAGAATTTTTTATCGTATTGACTCATCAGTTCACCGTGTGACGTCATCTGCCTCCCCACATTGAAATTCGTGGCGCCGTCCCTGCTTAACGCCATATGCTAGGTAAAAAATCCCCTTGAAAAGACCATTTTGGCCTCTGACGTACCAAGGAAACGGCAACGCTTAGCAACGCAACTGCCGAACGTTATCAGGATATATGTAGGAACAGAAAGTTCCACAGTTATCGAGGTTATGCTCGAATAAGTTCGCGATTATTGATTAAGTTTCTAGAATCCATGAAAACTTCATTTGTCCGATTCACGTTTTCTTTTAAAGCAACCTCAGTCTATTACTGGATGCTGTTTTGCGTTCGTTAGAGACCCTTTATATGTTCCAACACAAAAAAAAATACCCTAGGAAAAAAATTTTTTTTCATACTTTCACTTGTTTTCTTCTTGACCTCAGAACTTCTATGAGACGAAGACGGCAGCTCCCTTCGTATACGTTGTCGAAAAGAAAATTCCGGACCCAACTGCCGCCGAAGAGATGAAATTTCTCAGAAAATCGATGGCGATTCTAGGTTCCAGCAACAAAAAATATGCACGGGAAACAAAGAAAGTACGAAAACTGCTGGCTGTGTACAAGGCTGCAGTTCGTAGAGAAGACAGAAAGGCACGCATGAATGAAAAAGTGCGCAGCAACATTTTGAAATTTCTACCTGAACAACCATTCCACCCTGGTACTCCACTGCCTGAATGCACACCCATTATGGAACAAGTACCGCATCCCCTGGGGTGTCAGCCTACTTCCCCTGCACCAGGACAGCTACCTTTCTTGCCTCAAGAATTTTACGAGATGTCAAACGGACCACATCCTGGACCAATTGCTGTGCCTTTACTAACATCGAATTGTTCTCCGCCGCCACCTCCATTCGGACCACCGCTACCTCCAAACAGCCCTTCATTACTACCATTCGGCCTACCATTACCAGCAATGCCATCATGCGGAACACCACTAGGACCGCCATTACTACCACTTGGACCACCACTGCTACCACCATTTGGTGCACCTATTTCTGAACTGCCTTCTGACTTTCAACCAGCACCTTTCCCACTTTCACCTGGACTTCCTCCTCCACCTCCGATGATGTCACCACCATTTGTGCATCTCCCTCCTCAAAACTCTGGAAACGGAACATTTCAGCCATTATCACCACCATTTATACCTCATCCTCCCACGAACACGACCACAGAGTCCATAGAGCCAGCTGATCCACAACAGCTGTCATGTTCAGCCGAGGAATTCGTTCCGACTACGTCAATGAGCACAAGTGATACCACAAAACAACAACAGCATGAAGTTCTGCCGATATTCAACACTTCTGATGAAACAATAGCACCAGTGGAGCAGCTTCAGCACCATGAGACAAATCAAAACATGTCAGAAAATTCGGAACTTAAATCAGGCAGATATGAACGGCGATGCAAAAGTCGAAGAAATCGACGAAGAATCAGAAGGAGGCAGAGCAATTTCGCATAAAAACACAACAACAATACAGCATGTGTAACTATGTATTGTATATGAGAAAAATAAAATATGCTTGATACATTCTGTACAGACTTGTCATCGATCGTGGGTTTACATGCTTTTGTTTTATTAACACGACACTCCATAAACATTTAGACCCAGGGTCTGCAAAATAGCATACATAAACTTCACATATAATAAGCATATGTCTCAGCCGCTCAACCACTTGCAACAAGAATGTTCTACAGACCAATGTCTGCTAAAAAAAACTTATGGCCGAGGCAAATATCAGACAAATATCCGACCTCGTATTTTAGATTCCATTCAAGACAACTGCAGTTCCTTTTAGCGAGCAATAAACTGGTTCAATAAGGAATAAAGAATGAAGATTGGATAAAAATACAATACCACAATGACAACAAGCCTAACCTCTCTCTAATTTCGAAATGAGCCATGATGCACCTATGCAGTCCTAGTGCCATGTTCAAATCTTTATTAATATAGGCACACTCTTCCGTCTGGCGACCCTCTGAAATAGGCGCCGCGTGTAAAGGTTGACTATTCAAGTGGCTCCTATGATAGCGGATGTTTTAAATAAGCATCACAAGCAGTAAATTCAGCATACATGCTTTTGCATTAAGCATCCTTAACGAGTATCAGAAGCCCGAAATATGAGTGAAAAATTAGCACCACTCACAATTGTGTTAAAAATATATTGACAAGCATGCGTGCTTGACTGCGGTTTCACACCACAAACAAAATTCTATTCTTCTGCAAGTAAAGAGCTGCTAACCAAGACGGTCAAGCGGGCTATGTTTGCGACACTCACTATGAGTGACTTAGGGAAATTCATGTTTTTAGCGATGTTGTGGTATCGTGTCTGCAGGGTGTGGCAGAGATCGTTTTTGATTGTGGCTTGGATATTTTTGAAATTTTTTTAAATTTAAGTTAGAGAACAACAGGGCAGGGTACAAGAGCAATAGCAACAAACTGCATCGAGACACTATATACCAGTCGCTCAACACCTGGAAAAACGTTCTTGAAGCAATATCAATCGTGTGGTAGAAAAACCTAAAAAATTAATTACCTTAGGGTATCAAAACCACAAAATTCAATACCTACGTTAGGGGATGAAAATGTTCATATCTTGCTAAAAACCAAAATCTTGTTATTGGCAGGCATCTCAAACGCTTGCAAATATCTCAATCCATTAGTCTTCGCTAAACCTTCTAGAAAAGATACATCACGAATACCCCAATCGGGGTTGTGACTTCTCAAGCTCTGATCGAATCGAACATTACTTTCCGGTGACAAGACACCGTTCACAGCATACGGTCCATAGGTTATAAGCATACCACCAGATTTCAGCAGTTTACCGGATGCAGCAAACAAGCTATGAGTGCACTCGATTGGTGCTATGTGAATCAAGTTCGAATTATATATCACCTCAACCGATTGTTCCGCAAATTCTCCTTTCCCCCATGATTCAATAGGTGATCCTATATCGACGTATATAGATTCTCTGACATTTGACAGGCTGGCTTCACTGATATAAGCATTAATGCTGTTTAAATAACGTTCTTCGATATCAGTTGGTTGCCATGTTAAAGACGGGAAATGCTGGGCGAAGTGCGCGATGTGTTGGCCGGTGCCAGAAGATATTTCCAACACAAGTCCAGACTGAACACCTAAATGGGGAGTAAGAAAATGAGGATATTACAATGAGCAGTGGTTTTCTACGAAGTTTTGCCAATAAATCAAATTTCATACACTGGAACATTAAAAAAAGTAGTTTGATGAGATTGTTCATTAATAGATCAACCTTGCAATTCGCAACATGGGGTCAAAAGTCAAAAAGGCACTGCCTAACACGACTAAGGGGTCGATTACATGGAAGGTTTCAGCCTGGGCTGAACTTTCAACCCACCTTGGTGGGCAAACTTTGACGCCTGTATTACATGACACTGGCAGCCCGGGTGGAGAGTCCCTTGCCCATTCATTGCAGCCTTATCAGAAGCGTTATCAGCAGAGTTCTATAGCTCAGCCCGGGGGCAGGCTGAAATAGCACTTCATGTAATGAGACGGGCTAGAATTTCAACCCGGAAAGACGCGCTGGATTTTCAGTCCGGGCTGAAATTCTTCATGTAATCGACCCGTAAATTTGACTATTTCCTCCAGTAAATGGTCATTCCCACTTAAAGGAAGAGCTTTTCACATATATGCCACTACAACCATGGTGTCATATGAATATGTTCTACCACCAGTGTTCAAAAAGCCATCAAATCGACATATGAACTATAGCGAAATAATACAGGAAGATTGCTTAACCCTTTTTCGGTAACGCTATAAAACTAGGGTACGAACAGTGAAGGGGGCGGGGTGGTACACGCCCCTCCTCGAAAACGATACTTCCCTTGCAGCTGTAAACATAATTTTTTGATACACACCAAGAGGAGTCTAATACAACGTTGCATGCCAATTTTGGTCAAGTTTGGGTATCTGGTTGTATGTTTAGGGGGGCGGGGAGGGGGGGGGGGGCGGAACGGGTGACTGGACACTGTCATATCGTAAAAGTATGGTATACAGGCTCTCTGTGGAGGACACATTAATTTTGACACTTCCTGAAGCCTCATACAAATGAAACATGGCAGGCAGATAGAGAGTACCAAGTTGAATATATATTCCACGTTTCGGGGCAAAAAACAGGACGGCTAGGGTATTTTACAGACCCGTCTGTAAATTAAACAAGTCACAAAATTAGTGGACTCCCGCAAAATTAATAGAGAATCTTTGTGTAAGATCAAAGAAAAAAATAAGACGTAAGCCTTAAGATTCACACCACAAATATTGAAAACACCCGATTAAAGGTTCTAGAAATATAATGAAAAAACCCTGGAAACAACCAATATAGGCATAAATCGCAACCCGCATGCTGAACAGCATACAGTATTCCCAAGATATAAGGCATGGATCACAGCATAAAGTAAGCCGCCCTAAGACCCACCCCAAAAAAAGAAAAAAAAGGAAGAGTCGTTTTCGACATTTTGGAAAAACCCCTGAAAATAGCCACTTTCGGACGTACGACACAACCCCCAAGCCTAAACTTACCAAGATATTCACCAGACATGGCACACGGTTCATAACATATGCAGAGTTACCCCGAAGAATCACACCAAAAATGCCGCAAATATTCACACAAAAAATGACAAGAGTTCTACCAACAGTTTAGAACATACAGTCGAACCTCTAATACCGGCCACTTTTCCTGCCAAGGTTAGGTGGATGTTACTGGGAGGTGGCCGCTATACAGAGGCTTACTAAAAATAGTCCTGATTGCTTTGCAAAACGTTTGACCACATAACAAAACTTGAAGACACATAATAAGGATACATATTGACAGTATAGGTAAAATTAATTATTTTTTTTTGTACAAAGTAATCATTTTTCGAGGATAGCATTCCTGCTTTAGCACTACATTTTTGCATGAGCATCACGTTTTTATTTGGAAAAAACACTAAAAATCACCATATTTGGACGTAAATTGCCACCTGCAAGCCAAACGAGATTCTCAGGAGACATCCCATATGGATCAAAACATGCGTAGAGTTACCCTTATTATTCGCACCAAAAATGACAAGAATCGGGAAAACTGTTTTTTGAGATGAAAAACGCCATTTTCGGATATATGTAAATTGCCACCTGCAAGTCGAACGAGAGTTTTCCCAGATATGACACCTAGTTCGCAGCATAACTGCTATTGCCCCGCAGTTTCACACCAAAACTACAAAAAAGTGAAGACTAGATTTTTAAATATTTTTGAAAAACCCTAAAAAATGGCCATTTTTGGGCATAAATTGCCACCTGCAAGTCAAACAAATATTTTTTCAAAATTCCGGCTCAATCACTTTTCCTCATTTACGGATTGTCATCTTCACACCAAATTTCAGAAAAATTCATTAAGGATACTGTTAACCCTCCGAGAGCATTTTTTTCTTGAGCCTGTTATTCACTTCAGACAAGGCTGTGTGACATCATATAGAGATAAATACATGAACATTATACACCTGGTTCATTTCCTATGATTTCAGACTAATATAGCCACCTGTTCCCGGTAAACAAAGAAAACAATTGGAAAACTAACCATACTTCTTCGCAGAGCTCTAAGTTCCCTCACATTTAATATTTTCTCACAGCACTTATCTCATACGAACCGTTAAAGATGTAGCTTCAAAACAGTGTCGGCAATTTTCGAGATTTTCTTTCGTTCTCAAGCTATGGGCCAACATTCCTGAAATTTCTAAAATTTTTTAGGGAGTTTAGAAAATTTCTACTTAAATCGCTTATAACTTTTGATCGAGGCAATTATAGAGAAAACGCCGACACCGTTTTGTAGGCCCTCTTAAGACCTGTCGAACCATGTACCATATGCCCAAGAAAACACAACTGGGGGGGACTTGCAGCTCGTAGAAAGTCAAAAGTATCAGTTTTTCCCGGTTTTGTTTACTGCCTCGTAGCAGGTGGTATGCAGGTCGCGTCCTACTTTGGCTCTTTCAAAAGCTTGCCACCTGGTCTCAGAAAAACATACACAAGAAACAAATTTTGGACAATTCACTGGTTAGCTGTAACGTACAGCTGAGTTCAAACGGTAGAAATGTTTTCCGAGGGTTAACAGTATCCTTAAGCGGTTATCCGGGAAAATGCATTGGTGACAGACGGAAAGACGGAAGGACGGACGGACAGACCTCATTTTATAGGACTCTTCCGCTAAAGCGGGAGTCTAAAAAAAGAGAGTAATTTTGGAGACTTTTTGGGTTTGTAAAATAGCCCCTGTTAATTGAAATGTCACCAAACCTGGTAGATATATTGAGGCTATTAGGAACAATGTTCCTGCCAAGTTAGAAGATGATAGGTGCTGTAGAACGGGAGATACTGACAAAAAACCTCTCAGCCAATCAGACTGCTCAAAAGTGCTCCTCAGACATGGGCCCAAACTTCCAGAGCTAAAAATGACAGGATAGTGATTTTTGTGCCACAAGGTGGCCAAAAGGATTTCAGTAACATAATAATCGGTGCGGCTGAGCCGTGCCCGCCTTTGGCACGTCAGAAAAAATTTTCTGACAAGGGGGGTGTACACCCCCCATTTACTGATGAAGGGTTAAGCAATCGGATTGGTAAGCAATCTAAATCTAAGCAATCAGTCATTTCGTAACTAATCTGAAACACCTGGTAGCTTTTATCAACTGCACTATCGACAAAAATCACAATGCTCAGATTGATGTCAGCCACAGTCAGTTGCAAAATTGTTCAGAATTTCAGCATTTTTCAGCCTACTGTCCAAGTTACGTATAAGCAAAATTGGATCATCAATCTGAAATTGCAACCAATTCAGCACAATAGACCGATTTCACGGCTATAACAACTTACACAGTATCAAACTACCTAAAGGAAGAAATTTTTGCGGGAAGAAGTTTGTGCGAATGTCACGGTTTTGGGGCAAAACTGCGAAATTAAATTCCTTTTTTACCTCTGAAATGATCAACTGCAAAAACTATTCACCATCGAACCGCGGAAATAAATTCCACAAAAAATATAGCAAGACCCTGAAAACCTTAAAAACAAGTCACATAATTAGTGGACTCACGCAAACTTAATTGAATCCCCACATCAGATCAAAGAAGAGAATAACACATA